>JZLH01S0069919.1:20494-30931 GCA_001188425.1 Eucidaris tribuloides
TATACAGTTTGTTCAAGGAAGTCAAAGGTAAGTCTAACGGTATTTCAAACTAGTTACACTACAAACACCGAACCTTGCTTGCCTGTTGTAGTGTTGTTACTTCAAGTTCTACGGCTACATGTACGTTAACGATAACGTAGACAGTAGGTAACGTTAGAACTTAGTTAGTGACACTAGTACTAACTGGTGTTAGTTTGTTTCGTCTAAGACTTTTTCGGGGGTAGAACTTAATTAGCCATCCTAGCCACCATTGATCAGGTGTGCCTTCACATGATGAAGTAGATTGACTCTAACCATAGATAAGGCTAACCTAGACATAGGCTACGAGTAGACAGGGGTACACTGACTGTTTGGGGAAAATATTTATCAAAAATGACATTTTCCTACCTTCCCTGTATACGGAGGTAAGTGGAGCCAGACATGTCTCAACCGGAGTAAACAGAGACTGGAGCCTTTGGTCTAGGCTACGAGCAGCCTCAAGATCAACACACTGGCGACAGTGGGCCTGCCTTGTGACAGCGATTATCAATATCAGACAAGGAATGCTACCTGGCAAAGATCTCTAAGTTCGTACTCTACTTCCTACACTAATGTTAGACTAACGTTTGAATATGTTATTAAGTGTGGATCTGGATTTGCTGCTGCTAGACCAATGGGAATGCAGGCACCAACACAGCCACGGCACAGGTGACAGGGATTATTTAATCGTAGTCTGGGATCGTAGTGCAGGTGCCTTTCTTCAGTCTTGTTTCTGAAGGCTTCAGTTAATTACATTAGTTCACTTTACTTTGCTATGGTTGTGAGCCTAGGTCTATGCCTATACAGCCGGGGATTTCTTATTTTCATCCCCCATTTGGATAACGTTTGGACTTGTTGGCTATGCATAATTCTACATGTACATGCTGTTGTTAGATTTGTTATTAAGCCTAACGTACGGTTAGATCTAACGTTAGACCGATTTTGGCCTGTGTATTGATTTGAACAGTTTCAGACGTCATGAGACAATCACGACAGACATTTTATAGGAAGTATCTCCCCTCTAGTCTAACTGCGGTTTTAACTGTTACCTGCTGTAATGTGATCGTCTAATGATACCTGATCGTCGACATCGATACACGTGCCAAAGCTATCGTTATAGGTTACGCCTTACTTTAGACTAACGTTGGATCTAACGTTAGACTAGACTGAAAAATCCGTCTGCTCGGAGTAGTTTTTTTTTACATTTCTTGAATTTGTACGTACTGCTCCGAATGAGAGAGAGATTCAGTGTAGCCAGACGTAGTCTCAGCGAAACATACTCGATCGAAATAGACTGATTTTTTCGGTCTAACGTTAGACCTAATATGTTACTTATACCTGTATGTCTTAATTTTCGAATAGGGTCTAGTGATGTATTTATTTACTAGTAATAAACTAATTTTACAACCAACTAACGTTACACTATCTATATTACGGTAGATCTAGATCTAACTTTGATATTCGTAGTCTAGACTATCACTGTATCTTTTTTGGCTTTGATTTTCCATAAAATAGAGTTGAGGCTGTAGCTGTGAGTAGGGTCAGGCCGCTCAGGGGTTCACTGTAGTTGAACGTGTTTGGAGGTCCTGTTAATTTAAAAATACTTGTTGATAATTGTATGAAGCTTGATTTATTTGTGGTTGTACATATTCATGGCTTCAGTTAGACCCAGTTTTTTCAATTTAAAAACAAATTAATTGCTGTGGAAATCTCAATTATTCTTCTATTGCAATCACTTGAAAATTTGTAATTACAATTTATTAAGAAGTAGGTTAATTGCATTAAATATGTTATGTACATTTAGTTTATACACATCACCCACAATAAAAATTTCGAACACATTATGATCTAAACATCTCGTCAAATATGGTAATGATAGCGTAGCATCATGTAGGAATTAAATGTGGACGGTCATCACATAGACTTGTGTGGTTTATGCGACGTACTTGCAGCGCGTTAATGCGTGTGAAAAGAGGCGTGTCATTCTCGATATTGATAAGTGATGGCTCCCAAATAAGGAAGTGCTTTTTCCATATTTGAAAATTGATGACGTAATCATGAATTATTCAACACCTTAATTGTTAACACGTATTCCTATAGAAAATTAAATCTTCTAATGAATCACGGCGCCGCCATCTTTATACGTAATTTCTAATAGCCAATCAGAAAGATGGACGTCTAGTAAATCTATTGTACGTCTGTGACGCTGTGATTGACGCGCTGCTCCCAGTACACGGCGCTCTTTCACGTATCCAGATTTAATGCTCAAGAGAGAATAAGTTTGCGATTGTGTGCGATATGTGAGTAGTTTTTGTTTCTTTTCGAATGTTTCTACGTCTTTAATATACTTTCCTCTAAAATTCTGGAAAGTTTAATGAAAATGGCATGGAGTTTGAATGAAGCGTGATCATGCATTCGCCCCTATCTTGGATTATATTCCCGGCCTTTTAGGCGAGATTTTGTGTGTTTTCGAGCCAATCTACCGACATTAATGCGCCAGTAGCTCGAAAACGGGTACACGGACCCCCATTTTTTTTTATGTTTCTACCTCTTTAGTATACTTTCTTCTATAACTTTGCAAAGTTTGATGAAAATTACATGAATTTTGAATATAGAGCAGTATTATTTTGTACTTTTTTTCATTTTTTTTTTATATAGATTGCAAGCTTCTGTGGATAAGTTTTGTTGATTTTCGCACCCCTTTCCCCCACATACGGGCGCTGCTAGTTCAAAAACTGATACATGGGCCAAAATTTAAAAACACATTTCTACACCTTCAATATACATTTTTGTACCAACCTGAAAATTCTGATGAAATTTACATGGGTTTTGACAGTGTCATGTGAAAAGAAATCAACGTTGTGAAATCATGAGGTCTAACAAAGGCCTAAATTTTCTGTTTAATCACGGCGAACTTCAAAGTCCCATAGAAAATAAATAAGCACACGATGGGCCTGAAATGATTAAACCCCGATGACAAAACTGCTTTTAGCTTAAATCAATCGCATCAGTCTACCATTTACACTCATGCTCATAATTATGGATTTTTTTTTATACTTAAGTTCTTTCTCCTATATCGTCCAAAATTTTCAAGACAAGTATTTATTTCACAAAAACGCAGTATGTGAAGCAATTTTGGATTACATGAGATGACTAAAGTAAAAACTTAAATACGTTTGAGCGCAATAACAATTTTATTTTTTTACAAATTCAATAAAAATCATGAAAAAAGTATCAAATTAAAGTAATTATAAAACTAACACAAAAAACTGATACATTTTTTTTTATCTAATATCACTTATTATTAAATTAACTTCAGAATTGTTTGTACAAGTCTAATAACGCGCGTAACCACCACGTGACTCAACAACAATTCTGAATACCGCCATTTTTTAAACACAGGTTTTAGCTTCGAGTCGGACGCTACGAAATGCTCAGCAGTCCTGAAATACTTAGATTATAATCGTTTCACCTGGGGTGAGCAAATATTAATCCCAGATGTACCGTTCACGGAAAAATGACAATTTTTAAAATGTCTCTAAACTATCCCATAATTATGAGCATGAGTGTATAATGAAAACCCCACTTACGTCCGAAACCAGAAGGATTAAGAAGTGTTCGGGAGGCAGAGGAAGAAGAAAAAGAAGAAGAAGAAAAAAGTTGTGGTAAATATATTCGTTCATGTTGGAAGACGAAATTTTAAGCAATTACATAACAAAAAAAAAATCCACATCTCTAGTTTTCTCTTGTTTTCACTCCGTCTCCGCTTTGTCATTGTATTGGATGTTATATCGCCCTCTTTGTTCTACTTATTGACATCACCGATGCCATATAATACTTTGCTTGGCGGTTTATGTTGTTTTTTTTTCATTCTAACTAGGTTCATCGTTTGATCGTTGCCGCCAATACCAGACAAGCGGTATATTTACCTTAAATACGATTTAAACTACGTCCTTTGCTTATTTTATTGCAGCTTTGGTCACGTTAGAAGATATAGGTTTACGACTAAGCAAGTTTATCTTACATTGTTTGAATTTAATATCCCTTAAATGAATTAAACTGTATGTCAGCTCCCGCGAGAGAGCTTTTTATAATCGAGGTGTATGAATTGACGTACCCTTTTCACACTGAAAATGATCATCAAATCATGTAACACCCAACCCCCAAAAGCATGTAATTTGGGGGAAGAAGAAAACGAATGCAGAATGCGAAAGAAAACAAGGCAAATAGCATCATTGCAACAAATTTACCTATCACTGAACTTGAATAAATTGTGGATGAGCATTACAGGAAATTATGGGCCTTGCGTCATTTCTGTAAATATCAGTTAAATTAGGTGTATCCGTAATCATACATGTACCCTTGTTCCTCAAGGATTAAGGGGATAAGAACAAGGAGAAGAAGATGATGAAGAATAAGCGAAGAAGAAGGAGAAGGAGAAAGAAGAAGAAGAAGAAGAAGAAGAGAAGAAGAAGAAGAAGAAGAAGAAGAAGAAGAAGAAGGAGAAGGAGATGATGATGATAATGTTGAAGACCTTAAGAAACATAAGGAAAAAGAAGAAGAGGAAGAAGAGGAGAGAAGGAGGTGGAGCAAAAGAAAATAAGGAAGAAGAATGTAAGGAAATGTTGATGACTATGATGGTGATGATGATGATGATAATTATGATAATGAACAACAGGACGAGGACGAAGAAAAAAATAAGAAGCATACACTATTTAGAATCATCCAGTCTCATAGAAAAAAATCCGATGTTAGTTGCTTACAGATGTGTCGTTTACTAAAAATGATTTTGCTTGTTCCTTTTTGTACCATCATATCCTTTTAGGAAGTGTATATATACCCCGCAGAGGGTGACAGATAACTATTTTTCTATTGGATACCCCTATGCCAGTAGCCAATCGGAAGGAGCCTTACATGGGAGTGTTACTCCCACGCACATTACGTATGCGCGTTTAAAATTCATGGCGCTTGCGTACCGGCTCGAGCGTACGTGACGCCAGCTGCCTTACGTTACATGTACATGGCATTGATCGCGAGGATGCAGCTCCGAAAATCCCAGCAAATGGCGTCAGATTCAGATCGGTAAGTGTATGTACTTTTCATCTGTTTCGCCATATTATTATTATTCTATTGTACATAAAATTGACATACTATAACAGCATTCCGTAGCAAATTTGTTGGTGTATAATGGCAAGCAAGCGTGGGGTCAGCCTACCTGGGGTGGCTTAGTCCCGCGTACTGTGATTTATGTATGCTACAGATACCCCGAAATTTCTCACTATCCTTGCGGATTAGTCATGGGGTGTCTATTAATGTCTGGATCAAATGACAACTTAAAACATGAAATCTCCAAAGAACCCAATTACTGCGGGTGATTAGACAAAATCACTCGGGGAGGGGGGGGGGGCGCAGTGTCATTACAAGGTGTACACCATGCGCGTGTATGGACTTTCAAAATGGACCCTAAAGAAGTAATTGAAAGTCGATCTCAGAATACCCCAAACAAGTAATGTAATTATCGGCGATCTCAGAAGATACCCTTTTGAAGTAAACCTTCTGTTAAAACTATACCCTTTTCCCTTGATTTTTGGCGATTTTGATCCCATTACAATGTACACGCACACATCGTCTGACCGTAGAAAAACAACCTCTTTCGTTCGTTTTTTTTTCACACGCGCATGGTGTATCCGTTGTGAATGACAGCTGCCCCCGCCCCCCCCGGGGGGGGGGGGCAAAGATCAATCATAACAGCAAACAAAAAACTGAGCAGCTGGTGACATAAGGAGAAATTATCGCAGGTTCCCAAACGAAATGCGGTTACGCAGTGTTTTATTGCATTCCCCGCAGTTTTGGGACCGCAACGGAAAATTTGAGTTACAGTTAACAACAGCGGGGAACCCTAGTGATAATTTGTTTCTTGGGTACCCGCTTCGGGGTATAGTACGTCGAAAACGTACCATTGCGCGACACGCTGCGGGGTGAATATCAACAGTCTTGTTGTTATAGTTACGAGTTGCCTGGAAGTATTTTGTTATGTTTAAGCTTCATTCCTATAATCAAAGTCTTAGAATTTCCTTTCTATATTGTATCATCAGACTGCAGATTCTTTGATGGCAGGCGTTCCACCCATCCTACCCATCACGATGAGTCAGGCCCTTTTTTTCTGCGTTCAGGCAATATGTACATCGGAGACTGTTGGATGCTCACGAGGCTACCAAAACGAAACCTTGAACGCAGTGTTACGGGAAGAAGAAGAGCCAAAGTCTAGATTAAATGGAAAAATGGAGTTACTCTTGTGCCACCTCGGGTGCCACTTTTACTTCGAATGGTACAGTAAAAGGCGTAATGTTTCGGATAAGTCGTCCATTTATCTGTTCGGCTATTGGGGAAAAACAGACAAACGAGAAATTGTACAGAAACAAGGACTAAGGGTGAAACAAAATGGCAGGACACAAAACTTGTACTTTGGACCAAATCTTTGAATGGTCAGGGGTCATACATCAATGAACTAATTTTCAAAAATGTCCTTCACCTGTAACTATGTGGGTGAATTGTTTATGATTATAAATTGGTGATGTGAACTCAGAACTTTTTATTCAGACATGTCAGTTTTCTACCTTTACGTTTGCGTTTTTATGAATATTAATGGAGTAGAAATGTCTTGAAAAAGAGGAGACGTAGAATAAAGTGCACTTTAACTTTTTTCAGAAATAAACGAAGTTTTTGGGAAATAGATATTTCTATCTTTAATTTGTGCTGCAGTATAGTAAAAATGATATTTAAAAAGGAAAAATTTATTGTGAGTCGCACTCAACTTCTTTTCAGAAAGTGTGTTTTAAAGTATTTATGAATATAATTTGATAAAAAGATGTTCAATCAAAAGAATCTTACAGCGAAGTGCACTCGTAACCTCTTTTGAGAAATGAAAACTGACCTTTTTGTTTGGAAATGTCTTTTTGCATCTATAAGTCTATTTTAAAGTATTTATGAGTGTAATTAAGTAAAACAGTCTTCAAACAAAAGATTGTTAGAGTGAGGCACAGTCAGAACTTTTTTCAAAACTGTATTTTTCCTTTCGCAAGGTCTGTGTTGAAGTACTTATGACGGCAGTTTTATAAAATCGTCTTCCAACAGAAGAATCTTGTACTTTACAACTGTTTTTAAAGCTGGAAACTGACTTTTTCGGGTATGTCTTACAAGTTTGGTTAGTTTTTTGTAATTGTATTTCACTATTTGGCAGACGAATGTTTTCCCGGTTTAAGAGTCTATCCATTTGTTCATCCGTCACACTTTTTTGATAGATTCAGATTAACTTCTTAACATAAATTTTGTAGGATTAACAGGTTAAACTTTGGTTAATAGGCGTAAGATCACTAAACTACAGGAGGCTGAGAATAGTTACAAAAAAGAAACGCCTTTCACGTGACATGGACAGAATCTGAGACATCGGAGATCATTTTCTGTTAGAAGAAAATACTCATATAGTTGTGTATCTTTTTTTGAAAACTTTCTAGATGATAGCATGCATTGCTCTCCAATTTAAGATATTGTATTTTATCATTTTTAGAGTAAGTTACAAGTCCTTATTGGTCAAATTTACGGTTGCGTTATATTCTGTCACCAAGCTTTCTGTATACGTATGTAAATTTACATTATCTTCGAAGAAACAGTTCAGTTCATATTGCAAATTCATTGGCATTAAACTTTTGAGTTATATGCATTGACAATAAATGTCTCATGTGTTAAATTCTTGTAATTCATTTGTCTTTCCGAATCCTCAATACAATCTTCATTGATCTACAAACATATAATTCATTTGTCTAGGTTTATCAATCTAACGTATATTCGTTGTGCACTGACCGCACTATTTGCTCATAGTGTAATGTTCCGTGACTTGCTAAACCTACCTGATTGCAGTTTTTTTCGCAAATTCACCTAAATTAAAAAAAAATAAGGAAAAAATGGATTACTGAGTAGTATAAGGGGAGCTTTTGCTTTACTTGCTTAAAAATAAATTACTGCTAACTTGGTAATGTTATGTGTAGAACACGGCCGGAGGGAATGTTGGTGAGAGTACATGTATGTAAATAGACAAATGAAATATATCTTTAAATCGTTTACTACGAAATACATCCTTTCATTTGGGTAAAATCATTTATCAGAGAATGTAATCATTCAAAATTTGTTTGACATAGAAAACGGGCACATATGTTTGTGTGTGTGTGTGTGTGCTTGTTTGTGTGTGCGTGGGTGTTGTGTGTGCGTGTGTGTTTGAGTGAGTGTGTGAGTGTGTGTGTGTGTGTGTGTGTGCGTGTGTGTGTGTGGTGTGTGTGTGTGTGTGTGTGTGTGTGTTGTGTGTGTGTGTGTGTGTGTGTGTGTGTGTGTGTGTGTGTGTGTGTGTGTGTGTGTGTGTGTGTGTGTGTGTGTGGTGTGTGTGTGTGTGTGTGTGTGTGTGTGTGTTGTGTGTGGGTTGGTGGGATGGGGAGAAGAAGTAATTGCTCTATCTTTTTAATCCCAAAGTTATTTGTGGAAGGAAATACAAAGGAATCAGCAGTTTGGAATAGGAGTAATTTCTTTGGGGCAATCAAGCAGACCATGCGGGTTTTTTGTGCCAATGATTGATCATTTTTTGTTTGTATTTCTTTTGCATGTTTTCCAGCTGACAAACGAAAGGTAACTATTTATCTTAAATCATTTTATTGTAGATCAATTTTAAAAGATACGAATGAGAGGGAGAAAGAGGGATGTATTGATTTTTAGTAGCACGGTATTTTTTTTTTTTGGGGGGCGGGTTAAAATAAGCCTAGGATACAATGCAGGTGCGTAGTTTTTCTTTTTATTAGCTCTAGACAGACAATTATTTCCCTGGGTAGCCCATCAATTTATTGATGAGCAGATAGAAAAGCACATCAGCAGCTGGAAACAGAATAAACTTATTTGTTTTGGGTATTTTTGTTTTGTTTTTTTCTTGTCCATCTGGGAATAGAAAACATATACAGTATTGATATTTGGTAAAAACGGCAATACATGTGTAATGTATTAAATTTTTAAAAATACATTCGTAAACAACGATTGGCCTTACATAATCATCATTATCATCAACAACAATTAATTAACGACGACCAAGTAGGATACATTAAAGGTCGGAATAGTACCTGCAACGCACGACTGATTCAGGATGTTATTGACTATTCAAAAATAAAAGGTGTTGGAGGGTGTCTTTTGTTTGTAGACTTCTATAAAGCGTTTGACACTTTAGAATGGAATTTTATCGACATGTGTTTACAACGTTTTGGCTTTGGAAACAAGTTTAGAAAATGGGTCACAGTACTCTATTCAAATATCTTTAACACTATTTTGGTTAACGGTCACTTCACAGATAACTTTTTTCCATCCAGAGGCGTCAGGCAAGGTTGCCCGCTTTCTGCTCTTTTATTTGTTTTAGCGATCGAGGTACTTGGTAACAAATTAAGAAGTGATACGTTATTGAGGGGAATTTATATCGAAGATAATTCAAGGGAGGTTACGGTCGTGCAGCTAGCAGATGACATGACTATCTTTACGGAAAATGTAACATCGGGTGAAAGGGCATTAAAGCTTATCCATGACTTTGGTCAAGTGTCTGGTGTGAAATTAAACTTAGACAAAACAAATGCTATGTGGCTTGGTCCAGCAATACCTGAACGAAATATATGTGATATTCCGTGGACCGATAATTTTGTAAAATCTCTTGGTGTTTACTTTTCTAAAAACAACAGAATATCAATTGAAATGAACTGGTCGATGGAAAAAAATTCACAAAATTAAACAAATGTTAGATATGTGTAAATTGAGAAATCTAACTTATAAAGGTAAAATATTTGTCTTAAAAAGTATGGTACTGTCAAAATTAGTTTATATGGCGCAATTAATACCATGCCCGGTAAATATTCTGACACAACTAGATAAATATGCTTTTGATTTTTTGTGGGGTTCATCAACGGCTAAAGTTAAGAGATCGAATGTAATAAATGAATATCAACAGGGGGGTTTAAGAATGATAGATTTTCGTTTGCAATTTGATAGCATAAAATTGATGTGGTTTTCAAAATACAAAGATGACTCTCATGGTAAATGGAATTGGATGTTTGAGTATTGGTTGGAAAAGTTAGGGGGATACGATGTAATTATGAACTGCAAGTGTGATCCGAAATATTTGTTATCAATAAATTTTAAGCTTCCAGAATTTTATCATGATTTACTTTACACTCACTTTTCTCTAAAATTTCAAAATCCGAATGTTAATCGAAATCTGGAAAGTAGTCAAGACATCTGTAAAGAAATGTTATGGTTAAATGTAAATATACGCTACAAAGGGAAAATGTTACTATTCAGAAACTGGATAAGATCAAATATATATTTTGTCGGAGATTTAGTACA
>JZLH01S0069933.1:2942-15044 GCA_001188425.1 Eucidaris tribuloides
TGATTTGTGCCACGCAGTCGTCTTCTGGTTTTCTCTGCCCTCCTTCAGACCTGAAGATACTGCAGATATATGTGTGTTGTGTCTGCAGACTTGTGAGCAGCTTCATTGCTTAACACTAGCTCACTAGGCCAATTGGCTAACCAAAAGTCATGGCGGCGAGCCAAATCTGATGTAACCATCTGTGTGGCTAGGCCAAAATATTGTTTAGTGTCCGTTGAAACATTCTGAAAAATTATTTTTGAGGGGGGGCTAGTCAAGATCTGGCCAGACTACCCAAAATTTTAACTTACTAGTATGCCTGGCTCAATAAAAAAAAAGTATATGCATGACCCTGCATGGTGATCTGACGTGCTCTGTGACCAATATCTCAGAAGACAAAGAGTTAGGGTTAGAGTTGCCCAGTGGATTTACAGTTGCAGATAGTAGAGTTAGGGTTAGGGTATAGGCGTTAGGGTTGAGGTCAGGTTTATGCATGAAATAATCGTCCTTGGCAATTGTCGCCGGACAAATGATTCGGACATTCCCCTGCTTGATGAGGGCATTAGGTACGAAAGTAGCCTTGATGTAGGGTACACGTTACTGACATTGTGAGAGTAAAGAAGACCTGCCTCAGTTGCTCTTTGAGCAGCTCCTTCTATTCAGGTTTTGATAGAACGTTGATACTGTAGTTGCCAATGACCTCTTGATTTAAACTTTCAAACATCACATGGATATTCTCTTGTGTTCAAAAGGCCGATAGTTTCATATCAAACAAAAATTTAAACCATTATTTGACATAGGTACACAGTCATATGTTTCTATCTGATAGGTCAATGTATTGTCAGGAATGTAACTGTATATTGTCTGAAACTTTCATTACAGTGTATGGTGTAAATAATTGCAATAATGACAATCTCAGCACAAAATACTTTGTAGACAATCATAATTTTTCTGTTAAAATCTGCTAAGTGTTATGGACAGTATTAGAGGTTTCAATGAGTGTGTTTATTTATTTCACAGAATTGATCTTGTGCACCCAAGTTAAAAGTAAATGTGCCAATGGAGAATAAAGCATTGGAGTATTTGTTGCAAGGCAAAGAGAAGCTGACAATGGTATGTGCAAATTACTTTTTAATGTGCATTTTGTGGTATATCACAGCTTTAATCAAACACATAATTAGCATGTATTTTGACAGAACCACAATAAATGATTCTTGAATTAAATGTATTAACTAATTTTATTCATGGTGGAACAAAGATTTTGTGGTTAAAAAAAACCTATTGTAAATAAAATTTTCATTACAGCATTTTGAAGGCTACAAAAAATATAAAAGCATTTTATCCATTCATCACGTAAAAATATTGTTACAAATTGTCAAATTTCCATATAAATTTCAATGTTCCCTTACAAATTTTTATGTCCGCTGAAAAAAAATACTATTCCTCTGCCATGCAGAAGTGAAAATAAATTACATTACAAATAGTACAGCAGGAATCTGCAAGGAATGGCAGTTTTTATACTGCGATGCACTTTACTGAGAAGATGTTGGTATAAAAAATGGACCAATCTCATGGAATGTGAAGAGTTAAACTTAAGAAGCCTAGAAATTATTTGACAATATTGTTCAAAATTGTTATTAATATGAGAAATATTAAAATAGAGTTTTTTTTAGGGGATCACTGTATATAGAGAAAAAGTTCTTAGTCATATATCTTCAAACAGGCTCACACAAATTATTGCTACTTGCCAGGTAGTTGTGTGCTTAAGAGGTATTTGTGTATAGTCCAAGGCTGGCAGGCCAATTGGTCTAAAACTGATTATTTAATGGCAAGACATTCCCCAAATTCTGATGTGCGTAATTAGAGTTACAGAGCCGACCTGCCAATCATACTATTTTTATGATAATAGTAGGGAGTCAGTGAAAATCCTGTTTATCAAATCATATCTGCTTAGTACACAAAAATGTTTCCATTGAAGCTGTGCTAACAAAATCTACAAACTGGGTCACTTTATTTCTTGTTTTTGTCAGATTGAAAATAAAGGAGCCAAAAAAACCTATAGAGAGTCCCAGTTACACCTGAAAGCTCTAAGTTCTGGTGCATTATTTTCCAACTAATTGTTTATGATGCTAGTCTTTGCCACTAAAGCTGCCCCAATTTTTGACAGAATATTTTTTGTAGTTGAAAAGAAAGAAAATACCTTATAAGTCAGTCTTATTGTAACTGAATTGACCTAATATTTGGCCTCTGCTATGAATACTCCTCCTTCAAGCTTTCCATGGTTCCAAATTATTGTGCTTTTCTAAAAAAAATTAGAAAGTCACAGACCTCCCTAATAATAGCGACCTTCATTTTGTTGTTTGATGTACATACATGAAATAAGCCAAAATTTAATTGTTAATTTTATTTCCTTGTTGTTCTAATGCCTACTTGTATACCAGTATGATATTGAGGGGTAATTTTACCCTTTAACACTTGATGTGCTGGGCTAAAAATCCAGGCTATGTTAACCAGCGGACTGGATTGTTTCGCGACATTAATGTTATAACCTTTCCAAAATTGTGACGATTTTCTGTAAAATCGCAAATGCTATCAAAACAAACATTTTAACTCATTTTATTTGGTTATCATTTGTATCATTATATAATAGATATGGTCATGGTAGACTTCAGTGACATTGTTATGAATTAAAAGATATGGACTCCGATTTTTCTTGGCCGAACAGTTCGCCGATAGCCACTCAAAGTGTTAATCCAATTTACCGATTTTCTGCTGGAGATATTATCATGGCAAACTATTCAGAGTGGTTCAGTACCCAAGTTGTTCTCTGAGAGAGCGGCAGCCACACGTTTGGAAGGCATCCAGGTCAACTATTCTCAAGAAGGCACAGTCACAAATAGGAGAGGAACGCATGCTAGAGTGGCGGCCTTGGCCAATAGAAACACACCACATTGGATGGTAACAATGTTGCTTGTGTATCACTTCATGTTTTGTGTTAAAGGCAGGGAATCTCATTTTGCACCCTCTCCACCAGCCACGAGAAACATCACACATGTCCTAGTGTATTATGAAGGACATGCCTGCTGGAAATCTGATACGAATTTAACAAATGTATCCCCCCTCCATAAAAAAAAAAAAAGAAGAAGTCATTTAGTGTATGTCTTGTGCTAGGAATTTATGCTCTATGAGACATAATTCAAATCAACAAATCTAAATGGTCACTATTAACTCTACTAAAAATTGAGTTTTAGTTCCTGTACTTTGCATACGAGGTTCTTAGCATGTGTAATTTTTCTATATACAGGTAAACCCTTTATAGCGAGTTGTAGACCCATTCTACGTTTATTCGTCGCTAAACTACAATAATGTATCACACAAATATAACATGTATGGACTAGCGCCCAATAAACACCAATCTGTTACTGCTTTTCCTATTATTCATGCCAAAACTATGAACAGAAAGCTGATTAGTTTTCATTTATTATACTCATTATCCCAAAGTTAATTAAGAAACTAGATCTCAAAATAAAGCAGCAACCTCCACCAGCTCCGTAACTTGCCATTGCAGTACTGTGTACGGGAGGCGGCTTTGTGTGTGTGACAGCGTGAACTGTACAGCTACTGTGCAGTTTAGTGTGCTCGACCGTTGCACTGCACACCTACACACACCACACACACTTGCAGATATCAGGGATTGTGCATGGCTGATGTGGCAGGCCAGGCTGAAGTGCGACCGATAGCGCTCTGAACACGATGGGTATCTTGTTTTAATGAATTTAGTCAGCCGCACAATCGACTTTCATTTCTCGTTTAAACCGGCGTGAATTTACGTTTTTTCTTTGTGATTGGGCTTGAAAATACCTTGTTATAAGCGAAATGTCGCAATAACTGAGCAGTTATAAACGTGCCTTCTTTCCATTTGAAAAGCATGTAAATGAAAACGGGACGCTCGAGACAATCACCTCGTTAAAAGCGGTTTTACCTCGCTGTTATCGCGAGCTCTGTTAAACGGGTCCTGTATACCATTTTACTATTTAATTTTTCAGATGCAAAGAGTATGCTGTTATTAATTTTATTGGCATCAAACAAATTCTGATGCTTCAATTTGATGCTTACTAAAAATATCCTGTAAAAAATTCAAGCCTTGAAAAGGATGCAAACATTACACAAATTCTACTTTTACACTTGCAACACTATGTTTATGAATATTTATATGTACATGTTAGGCTGGGTCCTTAGCAGCTACTTTCAAATATTCTTTTCTTCAGTTTTAATCTACGACTCTTACTTCTTTTGTGTTGTAGTGTAAACTGTTCATTGATTTCTTCTGTTATGATCACTTCATACTATTATGTAATTCTTATTATTCCATCCATATTCTTCTTAGATCCGACTTACAGGGCCATTCGCCCAGCCTGTTGATAATCAAACTTGTAGTCTTCCAGAAACCAGAAGTGATGGAGATACTTCCGTCCACCACCATCATCAAAGATCAGAGGAATTAAAATGTGAGTACATCATGACTGTATAGTGAACAGATTGAAGGGGCCGGTCAGCTAAGGCCCTAACCCCAGGCCAAAGGTGTGCATGTCGGCAAGGCAACAGGAATGTACTCCCTCCTCATGATTAATTGTTAATCATGTCAACACTCAGAGTACCTGCAGCATGTGATCCATTTACAACAGACATTATATTATCTTCAAAGAGCACAATATATGATATGTATTGCCTGCTACAGTAAGCCATCCATTTTAGATATTTTATTTGGAGCTTAAAATAAATCCAGAAAAGAGTAAGGGAAATGTACTGGGTAATTAAAATGCTAGTTAAAGGTAATTGATCGTAAAACTGGTAATTGTAATAGAGTGGCCAACTGTAGACGAAAAGCAATTGACCTAACATATCACTTTTCTTTATCTCAGCTTTCATATAAAGCTGCGTTCTGTGAGCTGCTTAGCCTCGTTACCAGGAGTAATGTGGACCTAGAAGTATGTGTATCTGAGTATTCACAATGGCTGCATGCAACAGAGAAGAGAGCCTTGTGGAAGACATGGGTACTGTTAATTCTTGATTCTTCTTACTGATTGTTTTTAGCATTATGTGTTAACATTGGTGAAGATGATGGACAATTTCACTTTCGAGGCACTAAGGAAGTGATGTTTATCCTTGTTGCCTGAAACCAAAATTGATTACATGTATTTTGCTTTATTCACATCAAAACATGAAGCAACTTCATAGAGCATAAACTTATTTAATTCTTTGCAAGGGAAAAAACTGGTGTTATGGCAATACAAAAGTGTAAAGTAAATTGCAATTATTGCTCTCATCGGATGCCAGCGATTGACAAAGCAATTATTAATCCTACTGCAACACACTTTAATTTCAGATATCTCCATATTTAAAAGTTTGGATTTAATGGATAAGAGATGAGGGAAAACAAAAAAAACAGTTTCCCACCACTCGATGCAGTTTTGATGCTAAATGGAAATGTTGCCTTGTATTTTAAAAACTTTGTTTGAATGTGCAATATTCATTAGAAAATTGTAAAAAAAATATTTTAAATGAATAATTAGTCAGTAAATTTACATATCAGATGTCACAGTATTCAGTAGTTATCTTGTGTTTCTTTATTTTGATCAGGCTGGATCCAATGGTATTTGGGGGTAATAGCCTCTCCTTTAATTGCCACTTGATGCAAAGTGACCAGAGAAGCCTTGCGACCAGGTCTATCTCTGTAGCCCTCATCAGACGTCCACATCAGAGGTATAACCATGGTATACATGGCTTAATCATATGCAACAGTGTTAGAAAAACAATAATCACAAGAAAGGAAGATAAAACTTAAAGCTAGTTCTTCATTACCACGTGATAAACTTTTGGAAAGCGTGAATACTGATAAGATTTGAAATGAAAGGTCAAATTGCCACTGCACTTGTCAATTTGTAGTTCAGGTTTAAGGCTTTACAACCTTTATGGTGTACAATTGTACAGACATGAGGCACACTTAAAGTGATAGGCTAACAGTGGAAGCTTCATTAAAAAATGCAACTTGCATATCTGAGCTACAGTAGTAGTGTTCAACATGACAAATAAACACCTAGAAAACGAAAAGTTTGAAAGACACTCCACATGGCAGTTATGCATGAATAACAATTAAAACTCGGGCCGAGTTTTAATGAGCCTAGCGTGTACACACTAAAGTCTATGGGAGGATAATGGGCAATATATACTGATCAACTTCGATTTTCACTTTTTTCAAAGCACTAATAATCATTTTGAATATATTTTTTCAGGGCTTCATTTTTGACCTCATCAAAAACACTGGTAGGCATGGGAATATGTGGCTCAGATTTTTTTAACTGTGGTAAATGTTTAGCCAATACCTTTAACTGTGTTCGGCCCGGAGGTGAAAGTTGGCCACAAAATTTTCTAAGGAGAAATGGAAGGTATACAAAGTCATTTCTCCTGAGAAATGATATTACTGTAACATACTGCAGATTGATATTAATAATACAGTTTTGTTTATAAAGATCTCGAATACATGCATTGGGCTTTCCAAGTCTGAGTGTACAATGGAGAAGGCCACAATTTTGCAGCAGGTTTGGGGAATAAGGCTCTAGTTAATCTAGTGAGGTAGAAGATAATAGCTACAGGTTTGACTTACCAGATAACAGTAATTGAATCAATGAACTCCACCTTTTTTGTTTTTACGTAACTTTATTTATTGAAGAGACTTGTCTGTACGACGAGCCTTGCTTTTTAGCAGTCTCCTCATTTTCAATTTCTTTCATGACTATAACACTTAGGCTATGTATGTTTTTTCATATCCAATGTCCTCTTGTGACTTATTGTTTGTAAAAAGATTGGATATTTCATATCAAACAAAAATTTAAACCATTATTTACATAGGTACACAGATATATGTTTCTATCTGATAGGTCAATGTATTTTCAGGAATGTAACTGCTATATTTGTCTGAAACTTTCATTTACAGTGTATGGTGTAAATAATTGCAATAAATGACAATCTCTAAGCAAAAATACTTTTGTAGACCAATCATAATTTTCTGTTAAATCTGCTAAGTGTTATGGACCAGTATTAGAGGTTTCAATGAAGTGTGTTTATCATTTATTTCACAGATGATCTTGTCACCCAAGTTAAAAGTAAAGTGCAATGGAGAATAAAAGCATTGGAGTATTTGTTGCAAGGCAAAGAAGCTGACAATGGTATGTGCAAATTACTTTTTAATGTGCATTTTTGTGGTATCACAGCTTTAACTCAAAACATAATTAGCATATTTTGACAGAACCAAATAAATGATTTCTTGAATTAAATGTATTAACTAATTTATTCATGGTGGAAACAAAGATTTGTGTTAAAAAAAACCTTTGTAAAATAAAATTTTCATTACAGCATTTTGAAGGTACAAAAAAATATAAAATGCATTTTATCCATTTCATACACGTAAAAATATTGTTACAAATTGTCAAATTTCCATATAAATTTCAAATGTTCACCTACAAATTTTATGGCTGAAATAAAAAGTACTATTCCTCTGCCATGCAGAAGTGAAATAAATTACATTACAAATAGTACAGCAGAATCTGCAAACTGGGTTTTATACTGGTAGCACTTACTGGAAGAATGTTGTATAAAAATTGGACCAATCTCATGGAATGTGAAGAGTTAAACTTAAGAAAGCTAGAAATTGATGTGACAATATTGTTCAAATTTGTTATTAATATGAGAAATATAAAATAGATTTTGTTTTGGGGATCATGTATTATAGAGAAAAAGTTCTTAGTCATAATATCTCAAACAGGCTCACAAATTATTGCTACTTGCCAAGGTAGTTGTGTGCTTAAGAGGTATTTGTGTATAGGTCCAAGGCTGGCAGGCCAATTGGTCTAAAACTGAATTATTAATGGCAAGAACATTCCCAAATTCTGATGTGCGTAAATTAGCAGTTACAGAGCAGACCTGCCAATCATACTATTTTATGATAATAGTAGGGAGTTCAGTGAAATCCTGTTTATCAAATCATATCTGCTAGTACACAAAAATGTTCCATTGAACTGTGTACAAAATCTACAGAACTGGGTCACTTTTTTCTTGTTTTTGTCAGATTTGAAAATAAAGGAGGCAAAAAAAACCTATAGAGAAGTAGTACCACCTGAAAGCTCTAAGTTTGGTGATTATTTTCCACTAATTTGTTATGATGCTAGTCTTTGCACTAAGCTGCAATTTGTTGACAGAATATTTTTGTAGTTGAAAAGAAAGAAAATACTTATAAGTCAGTCTTATGTAATGATATGACAATATTTTGGCCTGCTATGAATTACTCCTCCTTCAAGCTTTCCAATGGTTCCAAACTTGTTGTGTTTCTAAAAAAAAATTAGAAAGTCACAGACCTCCCTAATAATAGGACCTCATTTGTTGTTTGATGTACAGTAATGAAGATAAGCCAAAATTTAATTGTAATTATTTCCTTGTGTTCCTAGAATCCTACTTGTATACAAGTATGATATTGGGGGTAATTTTACCCTTTAACACTTTGAGTGCTGGGCTAAAAATCCAGGTATGTTAACCAGGGACTGGATTGTTTCGGACTAATGTGTATAACCTTTCCAAATTGTACGATTTTCTGTAAAATCGCAAATGCTATCAAGAAAATACATTTTAACTCATTTATTTGGTTCATTGTGTATTCATTTTATGATAAATGTCATTGGTAGGAACTTCAGTGACATTTGTCATTCGAATTAAAAGATATGGATCCGATTGTCTTCTTGGCGAACAGGTTCGCCGATAGCACTCAAAGTGTTAATACCAATTACCATTTTCTCTGGATATATCATGCAACTATTTCAGAGTGGCCTTTCCAGGTACCCAAGTTGTTCTCTGGAGAGCGGAGCCACGTTTGGAAGGATCCCAGGTCACTTCTCAAGAAGGCACAGTCTACAAATAGGGAGGAACGCATGCTAGGAGTGGCGGCCTTGGCCAAGAAACACACCACATGGCATGGTAACAATGTGCTTGTTGATATCACTTCATGTTTTGTGTTAAAGGCAGGGAATCTCATTTGCACCCCTCCCACAGCACAGCAAAACATCACACATGTCCTTAGGCTATTTATGAAGGACATGCCTGTGAAATCTGAAGTACAGAATTTAACAAATGTTCCCCCCCCCCAAAAAAAAAAAAAAAGAAGAAGTCATTTAGTGTATGTTCTGTGCTAGGAATTTTTGTCTCTATGAGACAATAATCAAAATCAAAATCTAATGGTCACTATAACTCTACTAAAATTGAGTTTCTAGTTCCTGTACTTTGCTACAGGTTCTTAGATGGTAATTTTTCTATATACAGGGAAACCCTGTTATAGCGAGGTTGTCGGGACCGCCGATTTTACCTCGTTATATCCGGTTCCTCGTTGTAAACGTACACATAATGTATCACACAAAATATAACATGTATGGGACTAGGCAATAAACCCATCTGTTTACTGCTTTTCCTACTTATTCTGCACCAAAACTATGAACAGAAAGCTGATTAGTTTTCATTTATATACTCATCCAAAGTAATAAAGAAAACTAGATCTCAAAATAAAGCAGCAACCTCCACGCTCGTAACTTGCATTGAGTACTGTGTACGGGAGGCGGGCTTTGTGTGTGTGACAGGTGAATGTACAGTACTGTGCAGTAGTGTGCGACGTGCACTCACACTCACACACACACACACTTGCAGATAGTCAGGGACTTGTGCATGGCTGTGTGGCAGGCCAGGCTGAAGTGGCGCGATGCGCTCTGAAACGATTGGGTAATTTTTGCGTTGCCAAAATTTAGAATTTAGTCAGCGCACAATACGACTTTCATTTCCTCGTTTAAACCGGGTGAATTTCTTACGTTTTTCTTTGTTGATTGGTTGAGAAAATACCTTGTTATAAGCGAAATGTCGCAATAACTGAGCACGTTATAAACAGTGCTTCTTTCCATTGAAAAGCATGTAAATGAAAACGGGACCGAGACAATCACCTCGTTAAAAGCGGTACCTCGCTGTATCCGAGCTCGTTATAACGGGGTTTCCCTGTATACCATTTTACATATTGTTAATTTTTAGGCATGCAAAAGAGATGCCCTGTGTATAATTTTGTATTGCATCAAACAAATTCTATGCTTTCATATTGTGATGACTTTACTAAAATATATCCTGTAAAAGTGTTAATTCAAGCTATGAACAAGGATGCAAACATACACAATAAATTCTACTTTTGACACTTGCAACATTGTTTATGAATATTATATGTACATGTTAGGCTGGGATCCTTAGCAGGCTACTTTCAAATATTCTTTTCTTCAGTTTTAAATCTTAACTCTTTGATTTTTTGTTGTTGTAAACTGTTCATTGATTTTCTTCTGTTATGTACACTTTCATACTTATTATGTAATCTTATTATTCCATCCATATTCTTCTTAGATTCCGACTACAGGGCCATTGCCCAGGCCTGTGATAATCAAACCTTGATAGGTCTTGCCAGAACACCAGAAAGTGATGAGAGATACTTCCTACCACCACCCATCATCAAAGATCAAGAGGTAATTAAAATGTGGGTACGATCATGACTGTAATAGTGAAACAGATTGAAGGGGCCCGTCAGCTAAGGGCCCTAACCCCAGCCAAAGTGTGCATGTGGAGCAAGGCAAAGGAATGTACTCCCTCCTCATGATAATTGTTAATCATGTCAACACTGAGAGTACCTGCAATGCATGATCCATTTACACAGACATATAATTATCTTCACAAGACAAATATATACTGATTATATATTGCCTTGCTACAGTAAGCATCCATTTTAGATATTGTTTTGTATTTTTTTGAGCATTTAAAATAACATCCCTATGAGAAAATGAAGTAAGGGAAATGTACTGGTATTAAATGTAGTTAAAGGTAATTGATGTTAAAATGTGTAATTGTAATAGAGTGGCAACTGTAGACGAAAGCAATTGACCTAAATATCACTCTTTCTTTATCTCAGCTTTCAATTGAAGCTGCGTTCTGTGAGCTGCTAGCCTCGTTACCCAGGAGTAATGTGGACCGTTGTACTGAGTATTTCACAATGGCTGCAATGCAACAGAGCAAGAAGGCCTTGATGGAAGACCAGGTACTAGTTAAATCTTGATTCATTCTTACTGCATTGTTTTTAGCATGTAATGTGTTAACATTGGTGAAGATGATGGGACAAATTATCACTTTCGAGGCCATAAGGAAGTGATAGTTTATCTTGTTGCCTGAAACCAAAATGTGATTACATGTATTTGCTTTATTCCACATCAGAAACCATTGAATCTTAGACTCTATAGAGAGGAAACTATATTTACTTCTTTGCAAGGGAAAAAACTGTGTATGGCAATACAAAAGTGTAAAGTAAATTTGCAATTATTGCTCCATCGGTGCAGCGACTGACAAGCAATTGATAATCCTACTGCAACACACTTTTAATTTCATGCATACTCAATATTTTGAAAAAGTGTTGGGATTCTGTGGACTGAAGAGATGAGGGAAACAAAAAAAACAGTTTCACCATCGATTGCAGTTTTGTATGTACAAAGGAAATGTTGCCTTGTATTTTATAAAACTTTGTTGAATGTGCAATATTCATTAGAAAAATTGAAATTAATAAATGAATAAATTAGTCAGTCAAACAAGTTTACATATCAGATGTTCACAGTATTCAGTAGTTATCTTGTGTTTCTTTATTTTGACAGGCTGGATCCATGGTATTTGGGGGTAATGCCCTCTCCTTTATTGCCACTTTGAGCAAAGTACCAGAGGAAGCCTTGGACCAGGTCTATCTCTTAGCCCTCATCAGTCACTCAGAGGTAGGTAACCATGGTAACATGGCTAGATCATATGCACACAGTGTTAGAAAAACATAATCACAAAGAAGGAAAGATAAAACTTAAAAGCTAGTTCTTCATTACCACGTGATAAACTTTTGGAAAGGTGAATTACTGATAAGATTTGAAATGAAAGGTCATTGCCCACTGCACTGTAATTTGTAGTTCAGGTTTAAGGCTTACAACTTTTATGGTGTACAATTTGTACAGACATAGGCACACTTTAAAG
>JZLH01S0069941.1:6702-24781 GCA_001188425.1 Eucidaris tribuloides
TATTGTTACTGTTGTTATTCATTATTATTATCAATCATCACATCATCATCATCATCATCATCATCGATCTATCATCATCATCATCATCATTCATCATCATCATCATCATCATCATCATCATCATCATTCATCATCATCATCATTATTATTATTATTATTATTATTATTATTATTATTATTATTATTATTATAATATCTCCTGAGTAGTATCATGCATCCTTTCTGGTTATCTTTTACACAAATATGCCAAGTAAAATGAGTAGGCCTATTATCCCAATTTAAATATTCTGTTTGAGTTATAAAACATTCCCCCCAACAAGTCCAAAATATGTAATATCTTCATAAATGTAAAAGTATCACATGAGTATTGAAGGCAGATTATTTCTTGGCATGCCTACAAATTACATTGTTAAACACACTAGTATACAGCATAAAATACTATATAAGAACCTGTAGCAAAGTGCAGGAGCTTGAAACTCAAGTTTTAGTGCGAATTATACTGACATAAGGTTTTGAACTGCAATTATTGTGTTGTAGAGATAAAAATTTCTGCCATAATCACACACTAATCTGACAGTTTGCTTTTTTTTTTGGGGGGGGGGGATATTTTTCAAATTACTGATCTACAGATTTCACAGACACATCTTCATAAATAGCAAAGGGCATAAGTGATGTTTTCTGTTTCTGATGAGGAGGTGCAATTGAGTATTTCTGCCCTTAAACACAGAAATACAAGGATTTTATACATCATCTTCAAGAGTGCTTTTCAAATGTAGAATTGCACTAGCTTTACCCATGATTACACAAGTACACTGCTATACAGAAAGATTAATGTGTCCTGTATAATCTGTACAAGTTATGATTATGTAAGCTTTCACAGTTCTTTCAGCATAGAATATTTCAAAAATGAATCACACATTTTTTTTTGAATGAAAAGTTTGCCTGAGAGAATTTAAGATGCAGAATGAATTGCTGTTCATCTCTGTATCATCGAATTAATGATAAATAAGATCAAGTGCTTGATCTGATATTATATCAAATTAAAATATCAGATCAAGCATTGATCTAACCGGTATTTATCATTAATTTGATAATACAGGATAACAGCAAATTTATCCTGCCACATTTTTTGGTCTTAAATAATATAGCTGCCATACTTCTACTTTGTCTTGTCTCAACAGATGTTATTTGAAGGGACATGGTACCTGAATGGCTCCATTCCCAAAATTGAATAAATACATATAAATAATTATTCATAAGTGACTCCTGCATCCAAACAAGAGATAATTTTAACATTTATATATTAACATACAAGAACTGTTTGAAAAACTCTGTACATACGAAACCATTATATTTTTATATGCGTACATGAACTCTATGGTCTAACTAGCTATACCCCAACAAAATAAAAATAACAATTTACCACTGATATATAATGATAGTTAGTTACTAATACAGTTGTGTATTTTAGTGTTTTTGTATATTTATTGCTTCTACTGCTGAAACAAGTAAAGACATAAAATGAGAGAGAACAAAAAAAAAAAACTAGTAGGAAGGGTTAAAGTAAATGAAACACAAACAAGTTCTACTGACAACATAGGCAGTAACTATTGGGCAGCCTTGGGATATCATTTTATTTGTTGATTTATTGATATATTTAACTTGTGTATGTATCTATTCTTTGTCAATATTTGGCAATTCTGCTTTCAGGGCAGTGACATGATTGGAGATAAAAAATGTCTCTCAAAACAAACTGCGTTGAAAGATATATCAATGGATACATCCAGCTGAGTGTATCCACTGGATAGAAGGATTTATCTGTGAATTTGTTTACTTAAGCAGAATCAAGCATGAACATACTAGGCATTTTGTTTCTCTTGAGCCCCAATAAAAATAGATCCCACAGCACTACTACACTAACAGATTGTTGCTGCACAAGCATACTGATGAAATTTATTTTAGAATGAGTTAATTTTGACTAACACATTTTTTCAGTAGAATCCTTGCCACCGTTTACTTGATTTCACCCAAGGTGAGGACTACGCCCAATCAGTGTCATTTACATTTAAGTCTATGATATCATACAGGAACTACTCGCCTGACTGTAAATAAAAATATTCATTAATGTTCATTTCTGGGCTGGCAAGAAAGCGATTGAGACAAACACCTTACAAATGCTATCCAGCCTCATCTTTGCCTTACATACCTGAGAAACAATGACAGAAATTTTTCATGAAAAATCACAATTTTCAAAATTTGCGGAAAAATCAATGGAGAGTCGTTTTGCGTGGCATATACTTAGCAGAATTGCCACCTACAGACAGAAATATACAGAGTTATTGATTTTTTTGAAAAAGAATCATATCTCTTAAATGGGTTAATCAAATTTGCTTAAATAATCACGTTGGATTTTTCTAAACGTTTTCGATTCACTGAACTCCATACAATGGATGGGGGAAATTCCCTTTAACTCATGCAATACAAAAGTAAGCCATTCAAGAAATTATATTATATTATTTCTTATGAAATACATGTGGAAAACTGGTCACTCATAAATTTATTCAATTTTTACAATAGTACTTGGATTGTTTGAAGTGTCAATCAATCTTCATGGCTTTCATGATTCAGATTACACAAACACATTGAATGTTGACATTCACGCATCTTCAGATTAAAGTTTTAGTTTCTTCCTGTACTAGTAAGAAAGCAGTCCAAACATATGACTTAGCGAAGTCTGCCCTTTTTAGAGTCACTACTTTCACCTGCCCTGTATAAGGTGAGATAGCATTAGATCGACCAGTTCATTATCAATGCCTCTAGAAGAATAGGTGTACAACTCTAAAGATACGTGTACACTCATTCATGCATTAATGATTGAGAGTTCGTACCTATGCGGGACACTTAATGTAGAATAAAACTCCACAACAAATCTGAAGAAGTTGCCGAATAGTAGCTAATTTTGCACCAACTATTTCACACACTTAATCGCTTATATTCAGATTAAGTTTCATAGTCTAAAACTTCATAATTGTTAGTTACAACCAGTCTTTACACGCATGAATATGTCAGTCCCCCAACCTGTTTTTCTGATTGGCGAAAGATAGGGCTGATTTGCTCAAAAAATAGGAAAGAAACAACATTTTCAATTAGCGTGCTGTAATAAAATCATCACACAAAATAGGAAAAACCATATCGAAAAAAGAGCTGGGATATGGTCAATATTCAGATTCTTTCCTCCAAATTCATGAATGGACTCGGAGTCTGAATATGTTACCTTGAGGCCTAGTTTCCCTGCAAAAACATGTTCTCACGTTAAATTGTCCTTTAGGCCTCCATAGCGTCTTCAAATCTGATATGATGTGGCACTCGATTTTTGGGGAAGACTTCTGCGTACTGGGAACAGAAAAGCTTTATTCTGCATGGAAGCTCATACCATGCAATGGAATAGCTGTATAATACTTGTCGGATTGTATCACAACTTCTTTAATTTCGCAAATAATTAGTTTATTTTCTGACACAGTCATAGATGCATTCTCTTCTCTCACGTGGTAAGACACTTCACTGGTTCTTCCTTGGTGCGAGAGTTTTCGAGTTCACTCCTGTTTTCCGGTCTGTAGGAGCATTTCTTTCACTAATAAAGTCTTTTAAGTGGCGACACAGACATAATCCTCTGAAATTGGTTATCGAGGCAATCCATGTTTAATCAGGTATGAAGGACTGGTATTAATACTGCAATGTTTACACTTGTGCATGTGAATATAAGCACTTACCGGAACCAAAAGTATACATCCAAAGCGAGCGAAGTGAATTGAGTATCAGTATCGCAGGTGACATTATATGCATAGCCGGAATGCCAAGAAAAATCATGCTTCTCAATTCACTTCTGGCCCTGCAATCTGGAAGGGATGATAGATAAATTACGGCCTTTCAGCGAAATGCCCAGCAATCCACTTTTTCAACCAAACTTGACCATTTCACGCATTTACTCAAACACTACCATTCAATTCATTTGTGGGTGACGCGATCAAAATGTAACCCATCATGGCCCCTTCACTCTCCTCCTCCTCTCTTCAGCCTGTTTTCTCTGTTGTCTTCATCCCATCTTCATCAACTCATGTGCCACCCCTCTTCACTTTCATCCTCCAGCTTTGCTTGCTGTTGCCACATGTCAGCATAGACTCCATGCACCGCCAGAGAGTTCTTCATGTCTGCATGAAAGAGAAATAAAACAAAAACTCTGTAAGTTCTAAAAATGTTTCGATTATCACTGGTGTCTAGATCAGTCACAATTGGGGGGGGGGGGGTGGCGAGGTGAAAGTTGCTTTCTGTACAGAGTGTCTTACAAAAATAGCGCGAACCAACTGTCCACCAGCGAATATATACTCTAATAACATTATTAGGTTATTGCCATATCGTTCGTTGCAAAGATAATTTATTACACTTTCATTTGATACCATACAATATTAATGTAATTATCAAGCCTTTTATTAATCAAATTACAAACATTTCAAATAGAACAACGTCAAAAACTGCTTTGTGCCACAAGATTCAGGTCTTTTCATTCAAACGGTCACGATGAGTTTGTCACTGTGCGCAAAGCAGTTTTCGACATTGTTCATATTAAAATGTATTGTAATTCGAAAATAAAGGCTTAATCATTTACAATATGGTTTCAAATAAAAGGTAAGGAATTCATCTTATTTGATGAGCATATCGTTAATAAACATTAGTATTTTTATTAAGATTACACATTTCTGGTGGAGAACGTTGGGTTCCGATTTTTGCCTAAACACTCTGTATACAGGATCAACACTAGCGCTTGCCCATTTTCCAGGGTAAGAAAAATTTCGATTAATGGGTGAAGGGAAAGATCAAAATTTTAAAATAATTGTATCAGTATCTTTAAACATGCCCGATCAGACAACTAAACTTTTGAATGTCAATTGAGGAAAATATGTAGAGCCTACACATAATAAAACAAATATTCTGTAAGATCTGTTAAACTATCTGTCTAATATTTTAAAAGTCAATAACTACAAATTCTTAGCAACGTTCATCAGATTCATCAGGACGAGGATTGCAATGAAATGAAATTGTCATGTTCAATACAAATGACTACATGTAGTTTTTAGCCGCCCAGCAAGGCTGTACAAGAAAAATATTGCTGGGCAGGACGATAGAATTTAGTCAGTTATGCATGTTGTTCATGAAATTCTGCATGGCCCGAACAAAGACAACGGCAAACAGCCAAAATTGTGTCTCCCCGACCCCTAAACTGAATAACACAAAAGTTTTTCCTATTTCTTCAAGGACATCCCCAAATCTAAGTTTGTGTCATAAGAGAGTCTTGCAAGTTAACTTACGGTAATCGCTTGCGCCTAAAAAGATTTGACCTTTCAAGAAGATCCTCCATGGGTGAAGCACGTCAATATAGTCCATTGGGACACACCAATATATGATGATAGGCAGTAGATGATATCAGGAAGTCAAGACAACTCCACAGAGGACACTCCCAGAGGACAGCTTCCCCCAAGGACAATCCCCCCATTGGGACAACTCCTCCAGAGGACAACTACCCTGGAGACAACCCCCCGCGTGGATCTGTTCATCCCCCGTTGATGAATATGCCATAGAGGAAAAGTCCCTCAGAAGCGAACAAAAAAACTACCCCTACACCCAAATGGGAACAACCCTAGCCGACCTGAGTGGTGTCAACTTTTGAGTTTTCAAACAGGAAACATTGTTAAACTCCTGTGGGGGAGTCTGTCATCACAAGGGGATTGTGTCAGGAGTCCTCGTGTGGGATGGCAGGTGTTCTCCGTAGAGTTGCTGCCTCGGGGAGTTACAAGGGCGGAGTTGCCCAAGGCGGGTTGTCCTCAGAGGAGTTAGTCCTAGACCCAAAGTCGGGCTTAATAAACAACACAGGACACAAACAAGGAGTAACTACTCTTCCTCTCTCAACAACCACCCGTCTTGCAGGACTAGGATTCTGGTCTGCATTGCTGATGGTGGACAGACGATGGCGCCACAACAATGTAGTCCTCCGTTCTCCGACACACGTTGGCCAGGTGAAGCCTGAATGTTGCCGTTCCGTCTTGGTGTCAAGGCGCTGAACGTTGCCTGGCGGAAGAGCAAAGGACACAACAAGATATAAGCGTCATTATTACAGTCCTTTTAGGGGCGGCGGCCTCCAGTGGTGAGATCTTTCGGGGGGGGCGGGGGAGGTGTGGGACGAATTTGCCATTTGAGGAAAATTTTCGCAACCAAAAAATTGTGGGAATTGCGGTGTTTCATCCAGCCTTATTTTATGGCATGCAGCGACACAAGCATATGCTCTCAGTGTTCAAAGATCCTGTGCCAGTTGAAGAAATCGCCTAGCAAAACTTTGGTAAATGATATCTTGCTCTCAGAAAAATTAGCCCTAGCGATCCAAATTGCCTTACCAAATCAATGATTTGGATATCATTTTGTTCGGCCGAAGAATGTTCTAACTAATGAGATCAAAAACAATGACAATTTTGCCCTGACTATGGTGAAGAATAACGCGATCGCGAGGCGTTGCCATTCTTTTTAGGCCACACTGTATTTTCAATGATTTAAATTCTGTCTGCACATACAAAGCCCCACCCTTACTTACAAGCATGGTCTGTTTTACAATGGTGTTGTAGCGAATGGCGGTAGGGGGTCGGTGGTTAAACACCCCCATAGTCAGGAAGTTGCACGAGCTCCAATTGTGTTCTGTCGGTCGTTAAAATTACTGGAGGGAGACGTTGTTTGTGCTTGTTTACTTGTTGCGGTGTGGAACCCGATGGGTAAATTTATTTTTTTGCTTTTGTTCCTTAGTTGACCATGGAGAACACTAAGGATTTCTGGGGATTACCCTCACTGAAAAACGTAAACACTCCCCTCCCCCATTGGTCTGAAGTTTGTCAGGTCATTGTCAGATTATGTCAAGGGTAAAAATGACATTGGACTTTTTCGGATGCGCGTAACGCGGACACCATAGATTTTTCCATATGTTTTTTCTCTTATTCGTTTTTCTTTCGGCGTCATTTTTGTTCAGACGATTATTCAAGAATGCATAGTGTTAATAATGTAGTTAAACTTAGCACAGTTATGTCTCATGATACCTCGCCATGGCATAATCCGCCGTCATGTGATAGAACATCCTGTCGACGTATTTATGACGTTCAAAAGCCAAAAGTATAGACTTAACCATACATTTGCGATATCTCGAAGCCGGCAGTCGAATAAAACACCAAATTTTGGCAAAGCGTCAAGTAGGTCACACGCAAGTTTGGCATCATACCTCATGCGCAACCCGCGCTTCATAGCGCGTAAAATACAAAAATGCTCCAAATCACTTCTTATTGACAAGCACTATTACGTTTCAGAGTTATTTGGAGCAGTTTTGGTGCACTCGGTACCAAATCACCGTCATTTTTGGCGATGGTTTTTGGATGCTGCTGACTGGAATTTATCTCTCTCTGTTACTGTTGTTGTTGTTGTTGTTATTATTATTATTATTATTATTATTATTATTATTATTGTTACTGTTGTTGTTGTTGTTGTTATTATTATTATTATTATTATTATTATTATTATTATTTTTATTATTACTATTATTATTATTATTATTATTATTATTATTATTATTATTTATTATTATTATTATTATTATTATTATTATATCTCTGAGTAGTACTCATGCATCCTTTCTGGTTTATCTTTTACACAAATATGCCAAGTAAAATGAGTAGGCCTATTATCCCAATTTAAATATCTGTTTTAGTTATAAAACATTCCCCCCAACAAGTCCAAATATAGTAATATCTTCATAAATGTAAAAGTATCACATGAGTATTGAAGGCAGATTATTTCCTTGGCATGCCTACAAATTACCATTGTGTAAACACACTAGTATACAGCATAAAATACTATATAAGAACCAGTAGCAAAGTGCAGGAGCTTGAAACTCAGTTTTAGTGGAATTATACTGACATAAGGTTTTGAACTGAATTATTGTGTTGTAGAGATAAAAATTTCTGCCATAAATCACACACTAATCTGACAGTTTTTTTTTTTTTTTTGGGGGGGGGTATATTTTTCAAATTACTGATCTACAGATTTCACAGACACATCCTTCATAAATAGCCAAAGGGCATAAGTGATGTTTTTCTGTTCTGATGGAGAGGTGCAATTGAGATTTCCTGCCCTTAAACACAGAAATACAAGGATTTTATACATCATCTTCAAGAGTGCTTTTCAAATGTAGAATTGCACTAGCTTTACCCATGATTACACAAGTACACTGCTATACAGAAAGATTAATGTGTCCTGTATATCTGTACAAGTTATGATTATGTAAGCTTTCACAGTTCTTTCAGCATAGAATATTTCAAAAATGAATCACACATTTTTTTTTGAATGAAAAGTTTGCTGAGAGAATTTAAGATGCAGAATGAATTTGCTGTTCATCTCTGTATCATCGAATTAATGATAAATAAGATCAAGTGCTTGATCTGATATTTATCAAAATTAAAATATCAGATCAAGCATTTGATCTAACCGGTATTTATCATTAATTTGATAATACAGAGATGAACAGCAAATTTATTCTGCACATTTTTTTGGTCTAAAATATATAGCTGCCATACTTCTACTTTGTCTTGTCTCACAGATGTTATTGAAGGGACAGGTACCTGAATGGCTCCATTACCCCAAAAATTGAATAAATACATATAAATAATTATTCATAAGTGACTCCTGCATCCAAACAGGAGATAATTTTAACATTATATATAACATACAAGAACTGTTTGAAAAACTGTACATACGAAACCATTATATTTTATAATGTACATGAACTTATGGTCTAACAGTCTATACCCCAACAAAATAAAAATATACAATTTACACTGACTATATAATGATAGTTAGTTACTAATAAGAGTTGTGTATTTTAGTGTTTTTGTATATTATTGCTTCTACTGCTGAAAGCAAGTAAAGACATAAAATGAGAGAGACAAAAAAAAAAAACTAGTAGGAAGGGTTAAAGTAAATGAAAACAAACAAGTTCTACTGACAACATAGGCAGTAACTATTGGGCAGCTTGGATATCATTTTATTTGTTGATTTATTGATATATTAACTTGTGTATGTATCTATTCATTTGTCAATATTTGGCAATTCTGCTTTCAGGGCAGTGACATGATTGGGAGAAATAAAAAATGTCTCTCAAAACAAACTGGTTGAAAGATATATCAATGGATACACCAGCTGGAGTGTATCCACTGGATAGAAGGATTTATCTTGAATTTGTTTACTTAAGCAGAATCAAGCATGAACATACTAGCATTTTGTTTCTCTTGAGCCCCAATAAAAATAGATCCCACACACTACTACACAACAGATTTGTCTGTCACAAGGCATACTGATGGAAGTTATTTTAGAATGAGTTAATTTTTGACTAACACATTTTTACAGTAGAATCCTTGCACCGTTTACTTGATTTCACCCCAAGTTGAGGACTACCCCCAATCATGTCATTTACATTTAAGTCTATGATATCATACAGGAACTACTCGCCATTGACTGTAAAATCAAAATATTCATTAATGTTCATTTTCTGGGCTGGCAAGAAAGCGATTGAGACCAAACACCTTACAAAATGTATCCAGCCTCATCTTTGCCTTTACATACCTGAGAAACAATGACAGAAATTTTTCATGAAAAATCACAATTTTTCAAAATTTGCGGACAAAATCAATGGAGAGTCGTTTTGCTGTGGCATATACTTAGCAGAATTGCCACCTACAGACAGAAATATACAGAGTTATTGATTTTTTTGAAAAGAATCATATCTCTTAAATGGGTTAATCAAATTTGCTTAAATAATCACGGTTGGATTTCTTAAAGGTTTTCGATTCACTGAATCCATATCAATGGATGGGGGAAATTCTCCTTTAACTCATGCAATACAAAAGTAAGCCATTCAAGAAATATATATATATTTTTCTTGAAAATACATGGGAAAACTGGTCACTCATAAATTATCACTTTTACAAAGTACTTGATTGTTTTGAAGTGCAATCAATCTTCATGGCTTCATTTTCAGATTACACAAGACACATTGATTGTATGACATCCACGCATCTCAGATTAAAGTTTTAGTTTCTCCTGACTAGTAAAGAAAAGAGTCAAACTATGACTAGCCAAGTCTCCCTTTTTAGAGTCACTACTTTCACCTGCCCTGTATAATGAGATACATAGATCACCTGTCATTATCAATGCTCTCTAGAAGATAGTGTACACTTAAAGATAGTGTACACTCATTCATGCATAATGATGAGAGTTCGTACCTATGCGGGACACTTAATGTAGAATCAAAACTCCACAACAAATTCTAAGAAGTTGCAGAATAGAGCTAATTTTGCACCACTATTTCACACACTTAATCCTTATATTCAGATAAGTTTCATAGTCTAAAACTTCATAATGTTTTAGTTACAACCAGTCTTTACAGCATGAATATGCAGTCCTCCCAACCTGTCTGATTGGAAAATAGGGCTGATTTTGCTCAAAAATAGGAAAGAAACAACATTTTCAATAGGGGTGTGTAATAAAATCATCACACAAAATAGGAAAACCATATCAAAACAAGAGCTGGGAATGGTCAATATTCAGATTCTTTCCTCCAAATTCAGAATGGATGGGAGGTCTGAATATGTTACCTGAAGCCTAGTTTCCCTGGCAAAAACATGTTCCACTTAATTGTCCTTAACGCCTATAGCTCTTCAAATCTGAATGCATGTGGCACTCGAATTTTTGGGGAAGTAAACTTCTGGTTACGGAACAGAAAGCTATATTCGCATGCAAGCTCATACACATTGAATGCTTGAATACTTGTGGATGGTATCACAATCTTTCTTTTAATTTCGCAAATAATTAAGTTATTTTCTGACACAGCATAGTCGCATTCCTCTCTCACGGGGTAAACATTCACGGTTTTCCTGGCGAGAATTTCGAGTTCACTCCTGTTTTTCGGTTGTAGGAGCATTTCTTTCACTAATAAAGTCTTTTAACTGGGACACAGACATTCTCTGAAATTGGTTATCAGGTCAATCCATGTTTAATCAGGTATGAAGAGGTATTAATATTGCCAATTTGACATTTGTGTATGTGAATATAAGACTTACCGGAACCAAAAGTATACATCCCAAGAGCGAAGTGAATGATATCAGTATCGCAGGTGACATCGCTTGATATCAGCTATATGCAATAGCGAGAATTGCAAGAAAAATCATGCTTCTCAATCACTTCTGGCCCTGCAATCTGAAGGGATGATAGATAAATGTATGGCCTTTCAGGAAATGCCCAGATCCACTTTTTCAACCAAACTTGACCATTTCACGCATTTACTCAAACACTACCATTCAATTCATTTTGTGGTGACGGGTCAAAATGTAACCCGATTCATGGCCCCTTCACTCTCCTCCTCCTCTCTTCAGCCTGTTTTCTCTGTGTCTTCATCTCCATCTTCATCAACTCCATTAGCACCCTCTTCACTTTCATCCTCCTGCTGCTGCTGTTGCCACATGTCAGCATAGACTCCATTCACCGCCAGTAGTTCTTCATGTCTGCATGAAAGAAATAAAACAAAAACTTGTAATTCTAAGTAATGTTTCGATATCAACGGTGTACATCAGTCAACAATTGGGGGGGGGGGGAGGTGAAGTTGTTCTTATACAGAGTGTTTACAAAAAAGCGGAACCCAACGTCCACCAGGAATATATACTCTAATAAACATTATTAGGTTTATTGCAATATGTCGTTGCAAAGATAATCTATTACACTTTCATTTCATACCATATAATAATTAATGTAATTATCAAATTACAAACATTTCAAATGAACAAAAACAAAACTGCTTTGTGCACAAGATTCAGGTCTTTTCATCAACACAGTCACAGAGGGTTTGTCACTGTGCACAAAGCAGTTTTGACATTGTTCACTTAAAATGTTTGTAATTCGATAACTAAAGGCTTAATCATTACAAATATGGTTTCAAATAAAGGAGTAATGAATCATCTTTCTGATGACATATTGTAATAAACATTAGTATTTTTATAAGATTACATATTTCTGGTGGAAGTTGGGTTCCGTTTTTTGCTAAACACTCTGTATACAGGACTAAACACTAGCGCTTGCCCATTTTCCCAGGGTAAGAAAAATTTCATAATGGTGAAGGGAAAGATCAAAATTTTAAAATTGTATCAGTATCTTTAAAATGCCCGATCAGACAACTAAACTTTTGAATGTCAATTGAGGAAAATATGTAGAGCTACACATAATAAAACAAATATTCTGTAAGATCTGTAAACCATCTGTCCTAAAATTTAAAGTCAATAAACTACAAATTCTTAGCAACGTTCATCAGATTCTCAGGAACGAGGATTTGCAATGCAATGAGAATTGTCATGTTCAATACAAATGACTGCATGTAGTTTTTAGCCCGCAGCAAGGTGTACAAGAAATATGCTGCAGGATAGAATTTAGTCAGTTATGCATGTTGTTCATGAAATTCTGCATGGTCCAGAAAAAGACAGGGCAACAGCCAAATTGTGTCTCCCCCACCCCTAACTGAATAACACAAAGGTTTTCCTATTTCCCAAGTACATCCCCAAATCAAGTTTGGTGTCATAAGAGAGTCTTGCACGTTAACTTAATCGCTTGCCCTAAAAAGACTTTTGACCTTTCAGAGAAGATCCTCCATTGGGTGTAGCACGTCACATATAGTCATTGGTACACCACCAGATCATGTGATGATATGCAGTAGATGTATCAGGAGTCAGGACAACTCCACAGAGGACAACTCCCCAGAGGACAGCTCCCCCAAGGGACAATCCCCCCACGGGACAACTCCTCCAGAGGACAACTACCCTGGAGAACAACTCCCCCGGTGGACTGTTCATCCCCCGTGAGGAATATGCCATGAGGAAAAGTCCCTCAGAAGGAACAAAACACTACCCCTACAACCAAATGGAACAACCCTAGCCGACCTGAGGGGTCAACTTTGAGTTTTCAAACTGGAAACATTGTTAAACTCCTGTGGGGGAGTTGTCGTCACAAGGAATTGTCGTCAGGAGTCCTCGTCGTCGGGAGGAGTTGTTCTCCGTAGAGTTGTGCTCCGGGGAAGTTGTCCTTTAGGGGAGTTACAAGGTGGGAGTTGCCCAAGGGGAGTTGTCCTCCAGAGGAGTAGTCCTAGACCCAAAGTAGGGCTTATAACAACACAGACACAAACAAGAGTAACTAACCTTCCTCTCTCAACAATCACTCCATCCTGTAGGACCAGGATCTGGTCCGCATTGCTGATGGTTGACAGACGATGGGCCACGACAACGGTAGTCCTGTTCTCACACACGTTGGCCAGTGAAGCCTGGATGTTGCGTTCTGTCTTTGTGTCAAGGGCCGACGTTGCCTGGCGGAAGACAAAGGACAACACAAAGCTTGAGGTCATTATACAGTTCTTTCTGGGGCGGCGGCAGGGTGAGATCGTTCGGGGGGGGGGGGAGGGGGAGGTGGGGGGCGAATTCCGATTGGGAAAATTTTCGCAACCGAAAAATGTGAGGAATTGCGGTGTTTCATCCAGCTTAATTTTATGGCATGCAGCGACACAAGAATATCTCAGTGTTCCAAAGATCGGTGCAGTTGAAATCGTAGCAAATTTGGGAAATGATATTGTCTCACAAAAATAGCCCTAGGATCCAAACGCCTTACTAAAATCAATGATCTTAATATCATTTTGTTGGGAAAAGAATGTTCTAACTAATGAGACCAAAAACAATGACATTTTGCCTGACTATGGTGAAGAAATTAGCGATCGCAGGAGTTGCATTCTTTTTAGGCCACACTGTATTTTTCAATGATTCTTCTGCACACTACAAAGCCCCACCCTTACAAGCATGTGTTTACATGGGTGTTGTAGCATGGGTAGGGTCGGGGTAAACACCCCCATTAGTCAGGAAGTTGCCGGGTCAATTGTGTTCTGTCGTGTAAAATACTGGAGGGAACGTTGTTTGTGCTTGTTTACTTGTTGGGTCTGAACCCCGATGGGTAAGATTTTATTTTTTTGCTTTTTTTCCTTGTTGACCATGGGAACACTAAGGATTCTGTCGGGTATACCCTCCACTGAAAAAGTAAACACTCCCCTCCCCCATTGGTCTGAAAGTTTGTCAGGTCATTTCAGATTATGTCAAGTAAAAATACCATTGGACTTTTTCGTGATCCGCGTAACCGCGGATCACCATAGATTTTGTCCATATGTTTTTTCTTTATTCGTTTTTCTTTCGGGTCATTTTTTGTTCAGACGATATCTCAAGAATGATAGTGTTAATAATCGTGTAACTTAGCACACTTATGTCTCATGTTAATACCTCGCCATGGTAATCCGGTCCATGTGATAGAACATCTGTGACGTCATTTATGACGTCAAAAGCCAAAAGTTAGACTTAACCTACATTTGCGATATCTCGAGCCGGCAGTCGAATAAAACAACCAAATTTGGCAAAGGTCAAGTTAAGGTCACGATGCAAGTTTTGGATCATACCTCATGCGCAACCCGACGGGCGCGTAAAATGCAAAAATGCTCCAAATCACTTCTTATTGACAGCACTATACGTTTCAGGTTATTTGGAGCATTTTGGTGCACTCGCGTACCAAATACCGTCATTTTTTCGATGGTTTTGGATGTCTGACTGAATTCTCCATCAATTAAACCATCAATTAGAACCCTTTGCCGACCACCAGGACCCAAAATATAGCTTACAAGTCCAAAAAACTTAAATGTGTAAGCAATGCGTGCATAGTGAATGGCAGCATTTTTAAATCACTCATAACTCTCTAGAATTAACGGTGACCCCTACTTTTTATTGCTTATTCTGATATACTATGATGCGTAGATAACATTTCAGGCATCGCTTTCTATGCCAAAGTGTTGTGACGTCATCTGTGACGTCACAAAGAAAAATCGTATTTCGCGCATATCTCATGACTGGAGTCGAGTAACATAACCAAACCTGGTACATAGTAACTTCAGGTTTAACCCTATATCAACTGGGGGGGTCAATTTGACCCCCCCCCTCGACGAATTTTGCGACCATGCCGCCGTGCAAAATTTTTTCACCGCGTCGCTCGCCGACTTTTTACTTTCAAGTCTTGCGCATCTTTTAAAACCATTTTCGCGAAAATTGGACATACTGTTACGACGCTGCGCGACTTTTTATACATGCATGTCAACCCAAAAATAGCTCAAAAACGTGATTTCGTGTACAAATCAATGGAAATTGTGTTTTCAGCCAGAAATCATAAAATGTTTGCATTATTTTTGCTTTTACTGAGCTTGAAAATGACATTAATTTTATAGCTGTTTACGCATTGCAAAAGTGTCCCAACAAATTTCATCAAAAAAACAACTAAAAACAAAAGATCGAAAAAACAAAGAATACAAAGAATTCACAAAACAATGAAATACATTAAAGAAATTAATTCACAATTTGCAAATGTTTTTGTAGATAATTGCTTTAGATAAATGCTCAAAATGAATATTTTCACCAAAATTAAGCATTCTACTAGCTGTAATAAGTGAGTTCTATAGGCGGAACAACAAAATTTCATACACTTATTTGCATAATTATTAACATTTAAAAAATGAAGAAAAAATAATTTTTGGCAAATTTCACTATACAGTCGTGGAGTTTCATCCGGCTCTATGCCGCACTGCAAAATTTCGCGGCGTCGACGTACGCGATCGGCTGGCGAGATCTGCGGGGGGGGGGGGGGGGGGGTCAATATTTACCCCCCCCCAGTTAAAAACCTGGTCTTGAAAATTAGCCCAGTATAAAATTTAGGGTAAGGTCATCACTGGTGTTTATCATATGCGTGTGGGCGTCACGACGAACGCGTACGCGTACGTTTGATATTAAGTCTTAAATCAGTCATTTTCTCTAGAATTAATGATGACCCCTACCTTGTATTGCTCATTCTGATAGCCTCTGATCCTTAGATAACAGTTCAAGCACCACTTTGCACGCCGAATACTTGTGGCGTCATCTATGACGTCACAAAGAAAAATCATATTTCGCGCATATCTCATGACTGGGGTCTATTGAGATAACCAAACTTGGTACACAGTAACTTCAGGTCAAAGGTCATCACTGGTGCTAATCATAACCGTCCACGCATCGTGACGAACGCGTACGCCGAATTTTCAATTAATGTTTGATAGAGAATTTAAGGTGATGAGGGACATATTTCATCATGCAATAATAATTTATATACCGTACATTGTTTGTCACATTTTCTTTACATTTCATGATCAGAGCGGTTACGCGGATCACCAATTCGTCTTAGTGACGAATTAGAATCTAGTCTTTTTTGCTTGTTTACTTGTCGTGTCTGAGCGCTGATGAGAAAGAAGTTTTTTTTAAATTGTTTTCTTGTCGCCTGTTGATAATCAACGGATTCTGACAGATACACCTCCTGAGTACACCCTCCCTTTGAAAAAGTTTTGTGATGCCCGTGCTCTTACCTCATCCAGGAGTACAAAGTCTGGTGCTTTTAGGATTGTTCGTGCTATGGCCACTCTCTGCTTCTCTCCTCCACTAAGTTTCAAACCACGCTCCCCTACAACGGTATCGTAACCTGGATATAAACAACAACAAAATAAAGACATCATGTTGAACTCTGATCTATATCCTGTAACCTTTGACTTTGTCAAAGGATATAAGCAACAACTACAGCAACTTACCAGTATCACTGGTCAATGTTATGCCTCCGCACTCACATGCTAATTCCAAATTCTTTGTTACCCAACACTTTGCACTTTCATTTCAAGGCATAAGTTTATATCTAATCCAATCAACCATTCATAACCTGTTGGATATGATTTGATTTCAAGATGACATGCACTCTTCAAAGTTCCCAACCTGAAAATACCTTGTTCTTAGTCTCCAATAGGTTATATCAAAGTAATGGATGGAAATCAGATGTATAAAGAAGCATAACTTTTACCCTTTCAACTGCAAAATGTAATCAGTTATTATCAGATTATCTTAATCACATCTAGGTTGCATCATACACATAATATCAGCATAATTCAGAGCATGTTGGCTATGAATGGAGAAAAAAATTAACATAAATATAAACCATGGGGATATAATGAACACACATGCATACATCTTAAATCACATGGATGTCAACCTGGGTATAGCAGCCACCTGTCTTTTGTGGTCACAGGTGGCCCCTATACACAGGTTTGACTGAACACACATACTCACCTTGCGGGAAGGATTCAATACGAGTATGAATGTCGGCTGCTCGTGCTGCCTCCTCTACCTCTGCTATGGGGCAGTTCATTTACCATAGCGGATGTTATATCTGTGAAGGAAACAGTGAAACTAGCATTTTATCACTATGGTGAGCTTCAATAGTTGTTGTTAAGGGGAGTGTATAGTACTGGTACATGTACATGATGAATTTTTTAGATCTTTTGATTTTTTTAATAGCCTTTTTTGATTTGCTGACCTGTATGTTTTATAAATGGCCAGAAAATCGCAAGCTTTGAGATGCTTCATTTTTTAGATTAAATTAACAGCTGAAAATGTAATCATCAGGAGCATACTAGGTAATGTATAATATAACATATCTTCTCTCTGATCATTTTAAAATCTCACTTTTTTTTTTTGTTCAATGAAACCTGACTTCTCTCCCATAGTTTCAATTACCAGCAACAATTGCTGTATTTCATATACACCAAAACTTCTGAACAAGTTTTTTTTTTTTTTGCTTTCTTTGTGAGACCATTGCGATGAGCAAAAGTAGCATTTTTTTCTGTTCAAGTGACACAACTGTGCAGCAGGTGCTGTGGCAATCTTGTCGGATATGTAGTTTTACAAGATTTATCCTCACCCCATGGAATTATTGAAGTAGTGACAGGCGTGTTGGGGAGTCCTGTAACAATGATTTTGTCTTTCTTTTTTCTTACTCACCTGATATCATTATTAAAGAGTACTGTGTCCTG
>JZLH01S0069941.1:31574-54659 GCA_001188425.1 Eucidaris tribuloides
TATTGCGCTACATTAGCCCCATAATGACATTCAATTCACAGGTTGTCATAACTCTCTATACATTGTGCCCCCCCCCCCCCAAAAAAAAGAAAAAATGGGTACACTTTATAAAGACACTATATAACACTGTGGAAGACACGTTTAAAAAATTGTCGAACTTTGCTATCTGACATATCTGACAGTGTTTGAATGGACAAATAAACATCTTAGAACACAAAAGTTTGGACAGTTATGCTGTCACTAGTACAATATGTGCAGATACAAATTGGCACATTAATTTCCTATGCAGGCGATAGGAAATTCTGGAACACAGCAGTCTATGGGGGAAAGCTGGAATGGTCTCTCAATGATTTTTACTTTTTTAAAGCACTTACTGATCGTTTTAAACTGCAATTTTTTTAGGGCTTCATTTTCAGGCCATGTCAGAGACACTGGTAGCATGGGGAATCCTGCAGCTCAGATTTTTTAAACTGGAAACACTGTTATACAGTGCCTTTAATTAATCATTTATCCCCTTTACTATCTAAGAAAAATTACTATTTTTCCTGTTCATCTGATAGCGTGTTTTTCTGAGCAATACAACACTTAGATTATCAATTTTCATTTAAGAGGCAATTTTGTAAAGCAGCTTTTCAAGTGGTAAAGCAGTAATGAGGCATCCCATAGAAATTACATGTAAACTGGTGCACACATACCAAATTTACGTTGGTTCACAAAAATGGCCCTAAAATGGAAACTACCCAACCAAAATAAATGATCTGGGTGTCATTTTACTCACGCAAAAAAATATTTCATCAGATGAGCCAAATAAAGATGAGCAATTAATTTGGGATATAACTGTAAATGTCACTGTAACATTTTTTCTGGGCCACCCTATATAATGGGACTGGAAACTAGAATACCCTTTAAAAAGAGTTGCGACAACCCGTGATTTGAATGTGATATTGTTTCCACTATTCCGTATCATTTCTACTCAATTACAATGAGCACATGAATAAAATAGGACGTCCTTGTTGCAACTCTTTTATAAAGGGAATATACTGGCAACGTTTACATGCTGCCCTCTATGGCATCAGTACACACAGTCAGTGAGCCGATCCTGTCGTTGAATACTTACATACCTGATTCTATCTGCCAGAAGGTCTATCATGTTTTCCATGTCAATGAAAGCTTGTTGGATCATCCTGGTCAAAAAAAAATATAACATGAGAGATAAACATTCCATAATGCAGTCATCCATCCTACTCTTTTGGCTTGTATTCAGCAAATAAGTAAATAATCAACGTTGGTGATGGTGATGGGACAAACTCTCACTTTCCAGGCAATCTGGATGTAGCTATCTTTCCGAGGTGAAGATGAAGAAAGATAGCGCATACATTCTGATCACGGAGGAAATGATAGGTTGTCCCCAGAGGGCTCAGCCGAGCCAGAGCATTGCACTTTCAGCACGGCGCACCGTTGGCGCGCCGGAACTTCGCCGCGATGCAGTTCCGAAGCATAGTATTTTGAGGTCTTCTGAAGTCTTAGCTCCAGTTCCGGAGACCCCCATTTTTCGCTCAAGCCAGTTCCAGAGCCCCCGATTTTCGACTTCGGTGCAGCACATAGGTATCACTTTGTAAGTCGAGTGCCCCCCCCCCCTGTTTGTCCTACTGCCTGAAACCAAACGGTGATTATTTGTTTTATATCTTATAAAGTGATCTATTTGGGTGGGGCCTCCTCATCTTTACAGGTGTAGCTCTTGAGCAGCTATTATTACCATTTATTGTAGACTTTATAGAAAGAAAAAGATATTTTCTTCTATAAGAGAAAGATAAGTAATATTTGCTTCTCAACGGAGTAATTGCTGTGCCACCAGCTGAGCAAATGACAGGAAATTGATAGTCCGAATTCACGGGGAGAAATGTACTCTCACTTTGCCCATACTAAAAAATATTGATATGGCATTGTGACTCGATGGACTAGAGATATCAGCGCGACACAAAAGTAATGTCACCATAGAGTGCAACAATCTTTTTTTCTCAGGTGATTGATAGGCAAAACTACAGCAATTTTCTTAGTATGTGGAACATAATAGGAAATATCTCTTGCAAGTATGAAACCTGTGCTATCAAAAATGTAATAGGGAGCAGAAGTGATGGTGATAAACTGGTTTTGAAAAATGTGGGGACAATACCAAACCATAAATCAGTGCCACTGCAGCTCCCCTATTGGTAGAAACAGCCCGCTGCAATGCCCTGCACCTGGTTCCGCCATTGTACACACACATTTCTAAAGCAGAGTGAAGTCACCCTTTGACACTCCATGAACTTTGTCTTACAGCTTGCTATTGAGATTAAATGGGCTCAGTAGTAACACCCCTCATATTCCTGACTAAGTTATTCATCTCTTCGCAGGCATATGAATGGGGAATAGGGGACATGGGCCTAACTCCCAAGAAATATCTTTTGAAGACTATTCCAGGCTTTCAAGTGGACCATGATGAAAAAGTAGGAGAAAAATAGGAGCTAAATTTAGGAAAAAGTAGGAGAAAAGTAGGATATAAAGAGCTTAAAGTAGGAGAAAAGTAGGACATGCATGGGATTTTGATTTTGTTTTTTTAACCCTTTCTTGTGCTGAAGAGTCACACTTTCTGTGAATACCTGAAATAACTACTCACTACTCCAGCATTTTATTATGATCAATGCATTTTTTTTTATTTTCGCGGGGTTTTTACAAAAAAAAGTAGGAGAAAGTAGGAGAAAGAAGGAGTTTTGGGGAAGAAAGTAGGATGAGTAGGAGGAGAGTAAAAAAAGTACAAAAAAGTAGGAAAAGTAGGAGCACTTGAAAGCCTGCTATTCAGCAAGCAACAAGCATGTCTCCAATGACTTTTATATTCAAAATTCCATCTGCGACTTCAACATAATGTCATATACATGTAGGAAGGAGTTATGAAATTATTACTCTGAATCAATTCTATTTTTGAGGTTTAGCAAGTGTTTGGAAAGTAATCATAAGGAAATTGGTTCAATTGCTTAAACTCAGAACAGCAAACAACTGCAATTAAATACAATTAACCCGTTGGAGACTAAGTACGAGCTAACTCGTGTTGGTGTCTATGGAAAATGCGTGTTATGGCAAAATCAAATCGTCTCCAACGGGTTAAAAGATATCATTACTATCCCTGCTGGTTATGAATAACACTATGTACAAAACCACTCAAGAATTTTTTTCAATGTTCGGGAATATTCTTTTCAATATTGCAGAATGACATGGAATAAATTGAATCTGAATAGTTGAAATAAATTCTTTTTTTTCAGAATACTCTCACATAATCTAATTACCTATGTCGTTACAGTGCAAAATTTCAACAGCTAAAATATCACAAGACAAGTATAACACATAGAACCCCATCTGCAAATGGGGAGGAATCTTTTAAGCCAGCATATTCTGGAAATATGGAAAGAAAATTCAAGGTGTGCTGTAATCTTACCTGTAATAAGTTCCAAAGAAGTTAAGAGGACTGTAAAGCTGCATGATGTATGATGAAAAGAGGACATAATCTCCAGCCTGGGTGAGAGAAACAAAATGAACATTGTTTTATTAACTCTTCAAATTGCTGCATGGTAAAGAAACATAACCTATTTGGAAATTCAACTCCCTTCTATTGAAATTTTGACAAATCAAATTCCCCAACAGGAAACCACAGTAACACGGTAACGGTAACACTCTAAATATAGCAATTACTAAGTATGCATATACTGTATATAAACCAGTCAAGAGTATGCACGCTTTTAAGGGTGACATCAAAATCTCTGTGACTTTCTAATATGCCCTCCTCAGATGTAGCTTTCAAAATTTAATCTGACAATAAATTAGTGTAATTAATCAAAAAAGAACATGTTGCTTGTGGTAATTTAACTCACACTATTTCTATTCTATTACTAGTAATATCATTGTGTGTTACAGCACTCTGAGACAATGATTAAAAGGTCCTTGTCACCAGGGCATCAAACCTGGCAGGGCAAGGGAGGGGGGACATATTGGGGTGCAAACATATATTACATAATTTGGCCCCGCAAAGTTTTGATAATTTGAAGAATCCATAAACGTAATGAAGAATATGTTAATCACTCCAAGGCACGACAAAACCATTAAACTTAACATAAAAATACTACCGTACTAACTATTTTAAATTTTGAGGTGCACTATGCACGTGAAGTTCTATATTCAATTTTGTGCTAGAGCTTGATGAAAAATGTTGACACTTTTCCATTTTTCATACTTTAGCACCCCCAACCAAAAAATAGATCAACGCCCCTGTTTGTCACTTTAAAGGTAAACATAGCTTTCCCATATTACACCTGCCACTGTTACTTGTTTGTTTTCAGGGTTAAGCTATCACTCAAAAGAGCACTTATTGGATGGTAATGCATTATTATACGCCCGGCTACAGGACGTATTATGGTATCACGCTCAGTGTCTGTCTGTCTGTCCGTCCGTCCGTCCGTTAACTTTTACTTGTAAACGTCCATAACTTCAGTCGTCCTGTCATGTCACGTAAACAGAAATTTGCACCCCTACGTGGCTGTATCTACATAAACAAATGATCGCCGTAAATGGCGTGACATGTGGAAAGCTACCCTAAGTGGCGGATTGCGCAGCGGGACGGTTGCTCAAAAAGCTACCCTTTTTCCAAAGACGTCGACGACGCCCGAGGCCTGGAAAGGGACGCGCTTTACGACGCTTTTTGGACGCGTGGTGCATACTTTAGCTCAGGTCGTATAATGATAGCGCCGAGGGCGAACCTTCAAGGATAACTTAACGCTATTAGGCACATATATTTGGCCTCATAAGATTGTTTGTCGTATATGAGGCTATGATCCACTCAGGAGTATTCACTCATGTATATTTTAGATGATGTAACAATGTAGTGGCATAAGTTGTCATGGTCTAGTTGCAAGTGAAGTGTTATCATAGTCTATACGTCAATCAAGCCTTTGATTGCATTGGTGAGTCATGCGTAAACACCTGCGACATGTAGTGGAGAAACTCAAGTGTTGAAAGTCATTCACTGTAAGCGTGGACAGTCGTAGTATGTATGAGCTATCTGATGGGATCATGTCTGCGTAAATATGAATATCAGAGCAGGTACTATGCATCATACAAAGCAGTACAAAGGTCATATGGTTCCCATATGGTGCAAGATAGGCATGAACTTCATGTGTGACATTGTCATCTTTACCTTCTGTAAAAAAAGCTATCTCGACTGAAGTACGGCAATATGCTAGTGAAGCATCACAGATTAAGCACAACTGTCTAAGTATTGTAACCCTCATCCGCAAGCATCGTGTACTAGATAATACATGGATCGGAACTCAGCTCTATTGACAATTTGTATGAGTCGTAAGATGTCAGACAGTGCTAACAAACGGCGTCACGATGTGACATGTTTTCATCTTAGCCCTATGATGAGTTCCCTGTAACGGCGATATACTTCAGTTAACTTAACACCACACTATGTTGAGCTGCATGGTATGATGATCGTGTGAATGTCCGCCATTTATCACTAGGCACTAGCGTATCGCAGGTGAGACGCTAGTTGCATTGAAATGAGAGTATCCCCAATACAAGGTTAAGTAGCGTACTAAGTGTCCATTGCATGGTGACATGTATGCGATGCATACGCGCCTTAGTGACACGTGCCTTGATAAAACTGCGATTAACTTCAGTATGAACTAAACTTCTCGCAGCTAGTGTGTATGATACTAGTCACAAGGAATCTGCACAAGAAGACCTAAGTTGCGTATTAGTTGAGTTAAGAGACAGATCAAGCATCTTAATGATAGGATCATCATTCGTGAGCGAGTAGTTTTTAGCCTAATAGTATCCGAAATCAAACTATCGAAATCCTGCTGAGCATAACACTGTGCGATATTACTGCGTTTTCGTTATAAAACTAATCTAGGACTCAGTATTAAGTTGTTTGTGCTATGAATATCTAAGCCTCCATCCCAGGAAGCGCATATTGATTTTGAGTGTCTAAATGACAGGTCAAGATGGTCAGGTTCAACAGTCGTTCACCCGATTTCCTAAAAATTCCGCACGTACAAGGCTTGGCGTCCATAATTATTGGTGCTCGACTCTCCGATAAGCAGTGACGTAATCAGACTGAGCACCGTCTTTTAAATCAGTTCCATTGTGTAAAAGCGATAAATGACGCGCGAAACAAGTACTTACAGTGAGTTGGTGTTGGGTCACAAGATGAGCACACAGCAAGCATCCCACCAAAAGACCAGCATTAATGATGAGGTTCTGAGATGTATTCAGGATGGACAGCGAAGCCGTAGAGATCCACTCGCTTTTCTGAAACGACCAAAATGACAGATACATTTCACTGATAGCCATGGGTGATGAAATGGTTGAGTGATCAGAAATCAAGTTGTCTAACCGGTCTTGTTCATACGTACTTAACGGCAAGGTTCACCCTGACATCAGGTTCATTTTAATAAAAGCAGAACAATGAGAGAAATATATTAATGAAAGTTTGGCGAAAATCCACCAAAGAATAACAGAGTTATGGAATTTTAAACTTTTAAATTTGTCACATCACATGCGAGCAGCTCCCCATATGTCATGTGATATACATTCGATAGAAGTGTCGTTTTCTCAGAAATTTGAAAATGATATTACCTGTACATTCAATATATTATCAGAAACATTATTTCATACATGCTTCTATGAAAAATCCCCATTCAATTATCATGAACCATTAAAAAATAGCAATTTATGGAATTTATATTACAAGACATATCGGGAGCTACTCGCAGGTGACATCACAAATTTAAAACTTTGAAACCTCATAACTCTGTTATTGTTCGGTGGATTTTCGCCAAACTTTCATTAATATGTTTCTCTCATTGTTCTGCCTTTATTAAAACCAACTTGATGTCAGGGTGAACCTTGCCTTTAACAAACTGGGTTATTTTGAGCACCTCTCTGACTGGCGGGGCCTGGGAGTCTTGGATGTCCCCCCCCCCCTTGATCTCCACTGTTGACTGCGCAATCGCGACCAAAATCGGCATGCATGTCACCCACCATGTACTCTACAAAATTGTATTGTTTTTTGGGGGAGGGGGGAATAATGTTGTTTAATTAATTACGCCAATTTATGCATGTTCTATATGGGAAATCAGATTTTTTTCTAAGCCACCAAATAAAGCTTCAAATATGCTAACTTTTGGTCTACATATTCTTTGTAGTGTTTTTAGCAAATGTACCCCAAAACAATTTGCGATATCAAAATTGATTCCTTATATATATTTTATTTTTCCAATTCTTATGTATTTCTTTGTTTCTCAACCTTTTGTTTTTTAGTGTTTTGTCGAGAAAATTTGTTGATGACACTGTTGCAATCATAAACAGTATAAAATCTATCACTTTGAATCAGTAATAGGAAAATTATTCATATATTTAAGATTTCAGGCTGCAAAAATCGTACATGAAATCACGTTTTTGAGCACTTTTTTGTGTGACATGCATGTACAAAATTATGCATAACTTTGGAACCACGTACCTGGACGTCGCGAAAATGGTCTGAAGGAAAAAAGCCCTGAAACATCACAGTGAGAGATTTTCGTGATGCAGATATATTGTGCAAAGTGTCGAGGGGAGAGGGACCTCCCACGGCCCCCCTCCCCTCCCAGTTCAGTAAAGATTAAAATATGAATGATAAATCAGTTGTAAATGGACTGAATTTGCTCAAGTAATTTGTAATTATGTACTTGTGTTATACTTTGCTGGGATCCTGACTGGTATTAATCATGAATAGCAAAACAAACAACATACATGTGTAAAAAGAAAGATGAATTGTTGCTCTTTACAGTGATGTAATAATTGGTGAGATGCAAGGAAATTCAACTAGACTGTTCAAACTGTTCAAAAATTTATTAAAATTTTAATTTTAACATCATATTTGAACCTGTATCTACAGATTTGAAAACAATACAAATGTCAAAATAAAAGATATAGCTGAGAAGCTTGAAATATATACAGTGAAAAAACTAAACTTTCTAAAGTTATTTAGAGATAAATGCATTACGTTTGCAAGGTGCGTTCACCCATGCATACACTGTACATTAAAGACAGGGATTTCTGGTGCACTGCCGACTGATTGAACTGTAATTACACAATATTACCTCAATTGCTAACTGAACCAACTAGTTCATTCGCATGCATGAAATAGAGAATTGTCATACAAGTGCTGCAAAACTCACTTGATAATCAGTGATGGCCTCATCATACAGTTGGACTTCAAATTCTTCATTGTTGTAGTATTTAACCTGGAAGTGAATATAATTCATTTAAATTAGAGACTACTAATACTGTAGACTGATGGATATGCATTTCACTATACAAACTGTATGAGGGCAAACCCATGAATACTTTCATAAGGAAATGAAATGTATAAGTTTAACTTTAACCCATGTTCTTGAAGAGGTAAAAATTATAAGCAAATGAATTAAACAATTTTCAGCAAATTTCAATGCAAACGATAGTTTCATATAAAAATGTATATGTCTGTCCCATGCATTCATTACTTCGCAGCTGGCACAAATGCCTTGAAAACAAACAGAAATAAGTGACCTGCCTTTCAACCAGAAATTACCTAGCAAGGTTGCTTGCAGTTCTTCATATAATGAAACATATGACTACTTCAGCACACAGCACATTCAACAGAATGCTCAAGCACAGCAGAGAAGGGTCTACTTTTGCAGACTATAAAATATTTATTATGAAACTTGATGTGAAAACTCACAGTTTCAAAATTGAGCAGTCTTCTGCCTTCTGATTATTTTGTTGTCCTGAAAATTACTATAATCATTACTTATAGCAGTAGTAGTATCCTAATTATTATTTTCATTATTATTAGTAGTAGTATTAGTATTATTATCATCATCACCATCATCATCATCATCATCATCATCATCATCATCATCATTATTATTATTATGACATTAATTTCATCACCTCATCATCATCATCATCATCATCATCATCATCATCATCATCATTATTATTATTAATCGCACACATCCTAAATTATCATAACCTAGTCACCGATCATACAATCATAGCATCATCTATACCAATGCATACATACAATACAATCATCCATCATCATGCATCATGGCATCATCATTCAAATCATCATCAATCAATTATTGATTATGACCATTAATTTTGGAAAAGCACAACTGCAATCTTGCTAAGTTACACTGCACGATTACACCTACTTATGCTGCAGGCTACTGGCAGCGATAAAGGCTTGTGTTTTGCAAAGCAATCAACTCACGGTCTCAAATTCAGCAGGGAAATCCACAGCGCTTTGCTTCATTTTGTTGTCGCTTGAGATATATGAGCAACGTAGGCGAAACTTGGTCGTCCCATTACTGTGAATGAACGCATAGTTGCAACTGTGTAGGAAAAACAAGAAAAATAAAACTTACACATCAATGATGTAGAGCACATCTGGCATCCACTAAACTAAAGAATTCACACAATTAAAAATGGTTGACAAATGAAGGAGAAGAAGCACTTTGAGGGATTTTAAATTTCACATAAATTAGCATACATAATTTTTTAGACAAAGTTTAAAAAATCTGCATACAAGTCTGGTGTATCTCATGTAGCTTTACCACATGAAAGAAAAAAATGAAAATCAGTCGAGAAAAAATGAAAATCAATCTAGAAATAAAGGAGAAGAAGAATTTTTTGTGATTTTCAAGAAAATGTGCATATATTAGCATTTTTATAGATTTTCAAAACTCTGTGTAGAAGTTTCAAATCCCCCACCTAGTGCTATCATATAAAGCAAACAAAACTGAAATCGGACAAGAAATGACAAAAAAGACAGACCACGGGCGCAACGCCAAAGCATAAGCTCATTTGAGCTGGATGAGCTACAAAACCACCGCAGGAATGAACTTAAAACCATCTCAGGTCATGTTCTGAATTTTGACAAATGTCCACCCAGTGGTGTACCTGAAGGGGGGGGGGTGCAAGGGGCAAGTGCCCCAGGTGTCAATTTCAAGGGGTGCAAAAACCATAAAAGTAAACACAAAACTTGAAAGTTGAATCTGATGAAAACACACCAAAAAAGCCTAACCGCTGTCAGATGTTGGAAGGGGCACAATTTCAGCACTTGCCCTGGACGCAGTTTTTCCTAGAATGCTACTGTCCACCTATGATACACTTACTGTAACCATGAGAAATTTCAGCACTTCCAGATGGAGAACAAATTGATATGAAAGTTCGAATTTCGTAATGAAATAAAATGACCGTAACAAAATGTCAGTAAATGAGGGTACCAAGAAGGTAGTGTTGCACGACTAAGTCGCCAAAAGTCGGAATTGTGATTATCGTTGAGGAGTCGCGACTCCAACTTTAGAAATGCCAGAATCGACTCTGTGTAATCGCATATGTATGCCATATAACAGTCAAAACATTGATGACAATGTGTGGATCTATGGTCATAAACACAGTTGAAACGACATAAGTTCAAAATAATCTTGAAAATGAACTTACCATTATCATTGGTAATGAAATTGGACAACGATGCACAGCTTTTGCATCAAAATCACTAAAATCATTGAAGGAGGACACTGAACAGCCATTGTACAGGCTGTATTGTGCTTCTTTTTACCAATTGATCATACCAACAGAACAGAATGCCAAGAGTCGGCAAATAGTCGGAGTCGCGACTTTTGATCGGCGACTACTCAACTCCCAAAAATCCTGGAGTCGTGCAACACTACAAGAAGGTACATTTATTCTCATAACAGAAAATACTTACTGATATACAGGGTCATGGCAATGAACACTATAAGACCAAACCAAGCGTTGAATGCGGTGATGAAATATACCACGGCTATCACGATATCAGCCATCGTTGGCAGAATGTTGAACAGAATGTAGCTGGAATGAAAATCATAATGATAGATCAATGATTGAAAAGCAGTGACATGATTGGGAGAAGTTGAAAATGCCTCAAGAACCAAATGAATTGAAACATATATACACTGGCTACAGTGAATATTCAAGTTGAAAGGATCTCTCTTGAATTTTATTAAAGGTATTGGCTAACATTTACCACAGTTAAAAAAATCTGAGCCACATGATTCCCCATGCTACCAGTGTCTTTGATGAGGTCTAAAACTGAAGCCCTGAAAAAATTGTATTTCAAAATGATTATTTAGTGCTTTAAAAAAGTAAATATCGTAAGTTGACCAGATTCACTTGCCCATTTCCTCCCACAGACTTACTGCGTGTACACCAAGGCTATTAAAACTCGCCCCGAGTTTTAATTGTTTAGTCATGCATAACTTGCCATTGGCAGTGTAACTTTCCAAACTTTTGTATTCTAGGGTGTTTATTTGTCCATTTGAACACTACTATGTAGCTCAGATATCAAAGTTTGACAATTTTTTAAAATGAAGCTCCACAATGTTAGCCTATCACTTTAAGGAGAAATTTATTAATTTAAAAAAAACACGAAGACATTCAGAATCTGTTATTGGTGTGATAGAGTCTACAAATAACCAAACTATGCTGTCACTAAACTTGTGCTTTAAAGGCATTGTAAAACATTGTTTCCAGTTTAAAAAAAAAATCTGAGCTACATGATTCCCCATGCTACCAGTATCTTTTGAAGCCCTGAAAAAATTGTATTTCAGAATGATTACTTAGTACTTTAAAAAAGTGAAAAATCTAAGTTGACCGGATTCACCTGCCCATTTCCTCCCATAGACTTACTGTGTGTAGATCTAGGCTATTTTGTACTCGGCCCGAGTACTAATTGTCTATTCTATTCATCCATATATTGCCAGTGGCAGTATAAATTTCCAAACGTTTGTATTCTAGGGTGTTTATTTGTCCATTCAAACACTACTCTGTGGCTCAGATAGCAAAGTTTGACAATCTTTTAATTTGAAGCTCCACAATGTTAGCCTGCGGCTCTAAGTTTATACTATGGTACTTTTTTGGTCTCACAGCATTTTGCTATCACATCAATTTTCATGTAACTCTTCTGTGGTGAAAATTAAGAAATAGTATATTGTGGAGGAGTAGGTACTAATTTTAAAGCCCACGTTTAGTTTTGGGGATTTTTTTTTTTTTTTTCCAATTCGGACATGAGGCCTTGTGACCTTTGACCTCTGACCTTTCAACTCCAAAATCGAATCAGTAAATTGGTGCCTTATATTAGATACTTCTCCCAAGTTACATCAAAATCGGAAAAGTCATACTCAAGTTATCACAGTAATGAGCCCAAATCAGACATATTTAAGGCCCGGTGACCTTTGACCTTTCAGCTCCAAAATCTAATCAGTTTATTGGTGCCTCATAATACATACTTCACCCACGTAACATAAAAATCCAAACTGCGCTGTTCTCCAATCTATCGTGGTAAACACAACCGAGCCCAGATCCAGACATATTTTAGGACCCGCGTGACCTGTTGACTCTTTGACCTTTCATCCGCTCCAAAAATCCTAACTCAGTCATTGGTCGCCTCATAATACATACTTCACTCCCAGTTACATGACAATCCAACCAGCCACCGCTCTCTAAGAATCGAGGTAACGAGCCCAAATCAACATATTTAAGGCCCCGCGCGGTGACCTTCTTGACCTTTGACCGTTGAGCTTAAAATCTAACCATCAGTTCAACTTGGTCGCCTCATAATACATACTCACCCCAAGTAACATAAAAACTGACCTAAGCCGTTCTACAAAAGTTATCCATGGCAACGAGCCAAAATCAGACATATGTTTAGGCCGGTGACCTTTGACCTTTTTGAAGCTCCAAAATCTAATCAACGTTCAATTGGTGGCCTCCATAATACATACCTTCACGGGCCAACGTTTACATGACAATTCCGACCAGCCACTCTCGCAAGTTATCAGCGTAACCTGAACCCCAAATCAAGAACATATGTTAAGGCCCGGTGACGCCTTGATCCCTTTGAGCTCCAAAATCTAATCAGAGTTCATTGTGCTCCATATTTACAGTACTTGGGTCCAAGTTAGCACTCTCTTCAAAATCGCGGATCGGGGAGCGTTATCTCGCGAAGTTAGTCGCGGTAAGACGACGATCCGGTAACGACCCGGAAACAAAACCGCGCACGGACGCACGGACGGACAACCCGAAAACATGATGCCTCCGGCAACTTCGTTGCGGAGGCATAAAAACTAAAGACATTCAGAATCTGTTATTGCTGGGATATGACTTTGGGGCATAAAGCTTTCAAATAAACAAAAAATCCCCAAAACTAAACTTGGGCTTTAAGTAAGTTGCAAGTTGTGCAACAGTATTACATGTGTACACGCAGGTGGTCCTGATAGGGTTAATATTAATATTTACTACTGGGCAATCTTACCTTAGCAGGCTGTTGATACTGGTAGTACCCCTGTCCATCATTCTCAGTACTTCACCCGTCTTTCGATTTAGATGCCATCGCAGAGACAAACTAAAAATAATAATAATAGTAATAACAACCAATATTTATAGGATGACTTTTCAAAATAGATACAGCACACTCACACAGTTACTGAACCACTTAAAAACAATAACATTAAATGTGATCACTATAATCAAATCAAAAAAGAAGTTTTACTTTTGGAACAAGTAAGTTTTAAGAGTTTTTGTGTTTTGTGTGTGTGTGTTGTTTTTTTTTTTATTGATCTGTGTTAATTGTTGACTGGATGATTTGGGGGAGACTGTTCCAGGATTGTGGTACTGCAAAATTGAAGGAACGACGTCCAGCTGTTGTTCAGGTTCTTTGGGTGGTATGTACAGTAAGTGTTGTAGACCGGAGATTGTACGATGGCTGGTAGCTGTGGAGAAGCTCATAAAGGTAAGAAGGGGCTTCATTATAGAGGGCTCTGTACGTAAGTGTGGCAGTCTTGAATTCAGTAAGCTATTTCCGAGGCGTCATGGCATAGTGGATAACAGCTTGGCTTCCCGACCTAGAGGTCCGTGGTTCGAGCCCACGTCGTGGCAGTTGTGCCCTTGGGTAAGGCACTTTATCCCCATTACCTCGCAAAGCCAGAGGTCCCGTGTTGAGACAGAAACACCTCAGCACGTTAAAGAACCCACACACTTCATTGAAAGAGAAGGATGAAAACCCGGTGTGATGGCCATTCATTCCAACGATATCAACATTCTTCGGGCCCCTTCTATGGCACTGTATAGCTGCTGCCTTGCTGAAGGATACATGGTCCAATATTGTGTGCCATACGCAATTCAGCCTTCGGGCTGCCAAGCATGAGCTATGTATGCCGTTAATGAATAAATAAAATACATAAAAATAAATAAATAAATAATTTGTGCATGTGCAGCAAATGTGCAATGTGCAAAAGAAAGGTCATTTGTACGATGCTTGGGTAGCAGACATTTAAAAATTGGATAGCTCAATGTTAAAGCTATTTAATGAATTATGCATGCACCATTACACGAGGTGCATTTCGCGACTTACTGAATGCGAAAGTTTTCACTTCTTGAAATTTATGTAAAAAGTGAGTGCAAATACAACGAAATCATGAAAAAATATACTCTCGTGAATTCCCCATCTTGAAGCAAAATCGCAAAAATATATTGAATATAAAATATATACCTACAGTGTATTTACAATGTCCATACTAGAATAATCTGTAGTGTAATAATATACTTTAATACTCACTTTATTTACAAAATTTAATTAGAATGTATTATATTGCATACTGTTGCGGGAGTTAAATTGATAATTTTCTCTATTCAGGTAACGATTAAGATGTATTATTAAGATTTTCATGAAAATATATGTTAAATTAACTGATAATGAACTGCAATATTCAAATTATTGGGAATAATTTAATTATAGTACAGCATAATTCATTATCAATGCAAGATAAATTATATCAAAATACTTATCGTTCTTTATTATTGAGGGAGATCAAAGCGCGCAATGCGTATAAACACAGGCCTAAAGTTGAATGATGATATATTTTGATGGGTTTCGTGCGAAGAGCCGAGTCAGAGGTTGTGGATGTGTGCTGATACGGGTGGGTGAGGATGGTGGTATTGCTGTAGCTCGTCTAGTTTTGTGTGGGGCCGGGGCGTGATCGGCATAGTGCAGTGGCCACGGCGGAGCGTGGTGTGAGGCCGGCAGCGCGTGTGTTAATCGTATTGGCACTGTTTGGAGATTGAGGTAAGCTCGCTGCCGCCTGGATGAGTGTGTTTCTGGGCAGGTGAGTTGTGGTCTTAGGGTGAAGAGGCTTATCAAAGGTGACGTAAAAATAAACACAGAATTGACCGAATTGTTGAGGTGAGCCGTGGGATTGGAGGGGTGAGTATCACAGTGGGCAGTAGCTGCGGGCGGGTCGGGGGGTGTGGCGGGGGCGGGGGGCGGGGCCCCTTTATTATCTGTCCTTATTTCACCCATGTACACTATAAATCTCACAATACTCAGCAATGTCGATTTTATCTTAAACTAAATCACAGCTGTGTAGTGCATGCCGAGCGACGCGTTACTCGCCTGTTAAGTGTGGGACTGGCAAGAGCAAAAGTGACCGCAGAGCGAGAGAGTGGTGAACTGAAACGTAGATAAGCGCAGTCAAGTGAACAACCACCGTATGGCTTGTCTTGGTAATTCGTGTTTCAATTTGCCATGGTTTCTATCGTTTGTGACAGAATAATCGTTGATGTATGTTTTGCTGTCTTTCATTTCTCTGCTATTGGTATCAAGAGTGTATAATGAGTCTTATATGTATCTAAATCGCTTGTTCGCTTTTCATTGTTCTATTTTTTCCGAAGCGCGTCGTATCAGTCCGATTTTGGTCAATAATACTCGATTTTGAGATTTTAGGCAGAAAATTGAAAGACACTACATTCCTACTCTTATAACATTGGTTAATCTTCTTACGGGGCACCCGAGCAAATTTATTTTACTTTTTTACGAGATAACATGTCGGGGATTTAATAGGCCGAATGCGCGATATAAGATTTGTGATAAACATTGTCAAAACAAATCCTCCAGTTGCGAAAGCTGCGTGTGCTGTACACAGGCCAAAAACTAACAACCTGCGGCGGTTCAGGCATTAAGCGCGGCTGCATTGACTTTGCCGTGCTCAAAGAAGGAGATACGAGGCGTTTGCTTGATTGCTGCGTATTTGAAAATTGTGGTCAGCGTTGTTTGAATCCGTCTGTGTCGTTTAGTACAGGGGAAAATCTTAAACCGCTCAGTAACCGAAATTACAAGCATAGTAGCTTTTTGCGATATTTCTCTGATCTCTTGGTCTGGTGTAAAAAAAAGATATCATGTTTAAGGCATTTGTCTTGGTCTGCTTCCTACCCTAATGTATATTCTAGGCAATGAACAATCTTGTAATGCTTGAACAAAAAGTGGCAACATTCATAAGTAAACTTTGAAGTCATTTTCTCTGAAATGATTTTCGCACTGTCGTATCGCGATACGACGGTTCAGATGACCGCCGACGAAATGCTTGATCTTCTTACTTGTGAAGATGTCCGAACAATCGGACCATGATGCCCTTTGTGGTGTATTGCTGCACTCGGATCCACAGCAGTGATCGCGCGTTACTTAGCAGCCCCAGACTTCCTGCAGGGACAAATAGCATAGCAGAGTATGAGTACGGGAGTGACAAAAACATGGAATAAATGATACATATTCTAGGTTTCAATTTTCTGTTTTCACCTTAAAGATTAATGACATGATTGGGAACACTTGAAAATGCATCAAGAATCAAATGAGTTGAAATGAATACCAACTATACACTAGCTGAAGTGGATCTCCCAGCTGGAAGGATATGTCTGTAATTTGTTTACTTAAGGAGAATCAAGCATGAACATACTGGTATTTCAATTTTATCGGGGCACGATAAAAATAAAACCCATAGAGAGCCACACAGCAGGTTTGCCTGCCATGAGTGATATTGACATTAGGTATTTTAGAATGAGTCAACGTTTGACTACAAGATTTTCACAGGAGAATCTGTGCATAGTTTACTTGATTCTAGAGTAGTTTCAGCCCACGTTGAGGACTACCCCCAATCATGTCATAATTGTCATTTACCTTTAACTACAAAACATTTATCTAAAGGTAAATAGCATGACTGGGGGTAGTCCTGAACGTGGGGTAAAACTTCTCAAGTATCAAGTAAACTATTCAAGGATTCTGTTGTGAAAATCTTTAGGTCAAATGTTGACTCATTCTAAAATAACTACTGTCGATATGCATTGTGGCAAGCAAAGTTGTTGTGTAGCTTTCTATGGGATTTATTTCTCTCAGGCCTGGATAGGGGCTCGAGATAAATAAAATACTGGTATGTTCATGCTTGATTCTCCCTAAAGTTAACATATTCAAGACAAATCCTTCCAGGTGGGAGATTCACTCCAGCTGGAGTATAGTGCATGTATATTTCAACCCATTTGGTTCTTGAGGCATTTTCAAGTGTTCCCAGTCATGTCACTAGCCTTAAAGACTGTGTCTACAATTTGCACACCCGGTAATGAACTTATCAACCGAATAAGCTAAAGTAAAGAGTCACATAAATCTTCACGTCTCATGAAACCTTCGGACTGAAATGTCACATTTCGTGAAAATAAGCACTTACAAAATTCAAGCAGAATGCACCTGCGTAATGCTGCCGAGTGAAATTGAATTTTATACAGCCATTAAACTAGTATGACTGCCAGATAAGATTTGTGTATCATTTATTGAAAACTAAATATCTGCTGATCAAATCTTATGTCAAAAACCGCAGCACGCTTTGCTATGGTTGGACTCTACCAAATTCAAAATTAGTTGGTGAAAGCTACATCCAGTGTTTTAAATCTAGGCTACTATATGGTAACAAAATACAACTTGAGCAAAGGCCCAATTTCAAATAATTTATCATTTCAAAAAATTTACAACACATGAATCCCAAATTGTGAACACTGAAGTTTGATCCATATTTAGCTAGATTAAATCTGAGCAAGAACAGTTTGGTGTGCAAATAAACACACACACCCTTTAAATGTTGATACCATATCATTGCCTGGCAACAGAGCAGAAGGGTGTTAACATTTAATTGCCTCTTACTTGAAACCCTTAGGATAATTTGATATTTGCACTAAAGAACAGACTGTCAGAAGGATGTAAAGAAGATTATAATACTGTATATGTGGTAATTTTCGCTGTGGTTTTATTTTTTTGCGAATTTCGCGAGTATAGGTTTAGCTTGTATGCATGTATTGTTGTAGTTTTCTGTTCTGTATTGTCTGTTGCTTGGCGTTTTCATTTGTAGTGTTACTTGTACTTGTACTTTATAGGTCAGGGGATTAGCCAGCGAGAGGCCAATGGCTTATTGCTAATCCCTCCACTGTTTCCTTTTGTGTGTGTTCGTCATCCCTGTTTGTTATTCTAGACATGTAATAATGACTGTGAATTTATGCTTTGTTTTGTTTTGTTTTGTTTTTATTGGAAATTTTGTGGAAATAAAACTTGAACTTGAAAATTTCGCGAGTCAGTTATCGCGAAAATTTCCACTTTGATTCATGTCTATTCACACTAATGAAATCACCACTAAAATCGCAAAAACTAGCACTCGCCGAACGTCCAATTTTTGAAATTTAGTCCAAAACCAGCCGAAAAATATTCACGCGATGAAATATTGCGCGGTATACAGTACTTTGATGTCATGTGAAAATAGCCAATTGGTTTTCATGTCAGAAGCAGGAATGGTCCGCGCAATTCTCGCGGCGACAATTGCTCCGACAATATTTCATCTTAACTCTTTGTGCGCGCGGACCGCTGGAAAGCCCGGCGTGCGGAGTTTAATTCAAGAGACGCGTCCAGGTTATCTGGGAGGAAATAAGTAATGACTCAACTGCAATAACTGCACAACAACGTTCAGGAGAAAATGTAATACAGGCAAGTGACGTAAATTTACAGACGCTTCTAAAATGCAATTATAGGGTGTTGGAAATATACATCGAATTGTAAAGTAATGCTAATTGAAAGTTTAACCGCGACAGCTATGTAGTTGCACAGTTTTCTGCTTGGAAATATAACAACCCATTCAAATAATACACGAGGTAAACACAGTTATACAAAAACTAGAGCAATCCGCTGCGCGCGCCCAATGGGGTATTGCCTCCGCCCCGTCAATTCCCAAACTTTAAATGTACAGGGCATCGTAACCTTTGAACGTTCACCTGAGAATGTCATTTATGCCCCATTTATACATACTTCAACCTACCAATTCTCATATCGATAGCTTTAAGTATCGCAGGTACCACGAGCCGAATGAGACATATTTTTAGCCCGTGACCTTTGACTTGTTGACGCTATTGAACTCCAAAGAGCTCATCATTCAATTGGTGGCTCAATCAATACAGTACTTCCCGAAGGTTACACTGAAATCACAACCCGGCCGTTTCTCAGTGCGTGAAGACCCAAAAACGTATTTAAGGCGTGTGGACCTTTGCCCTTTCACTCCAAAATCTAATGAGTTCATGGTGGCTCATAGTACTACTGTCCGCTAGTTATCATCAAAATCCGATCCACCGCTCTCAGTTAGTCGCGGTATCGCCGAATCAGACATATTTTTAGGCCCTGCTGACTTGACTTTTGACTATTTGAACTAAAAGATCTAATCAGTTCATGGGTGGCTCATAAACTCATACTTCACCCACGTTACATGAAAATCAACCGCCATTTCTCAAGTATCGGGCCGTATACGACCAAATCAGACATATTTAGGCGCCGGTGACCTTTGACCTTGACCTTTGCAGCTCCAAATCTAATCAGATTCATTGGTGGCTCAATAATACTCATATTCACCCGAAGTTACATGAATCCGACAAGCCCGCTCTCAGTTATCATGGTAACGAGCCGAATCAGACATATTAAGGCCGGTGACGCTTTGCGCTTGACCTTTTCGAGCTCCAAATCAATGAGTTCATTGGTGTGCTCATATTACATCTTGGTCCTAGTACTACAAATCCACAGCCGCTCTCTAAAGTTATTGGCGGTAATTGAGATGACGAATAGACATATTTAAGTACCGCAGTGAGCCTTTGACTTTGACCTTATGAGGCTCAAAATCAATCATGTTCTTGTGGCTATAATACTACTTCAAACCGCCAAATTATGACCAATCGAACTAGCGCACTCTCAAGTATCATGGTAAGAGCACCGAATTCAGACATATTAGGCCCGCTGACCTTGACCTTTTCACTCCAAAATCTAATCATTATTGGTGCTCATAATACATACTTCACTGTCTAAGCTTACATGACAATTCGACCAGCCGCTCCAGTTACGCGTAACGAGCCAATCAAGACATATTTAAGGCGTCGGTGAGCCTTGACCTTGACCTTTCACTGCCAAAATCTAATAGTCATTGTGCCTCATAGTAGGAAACATGGTTGGTCGCTAGTACATCAAATCCAATTGGGGGTCTCAAGTTTCACGGTAAGAGCAGAAAGATCCGTAACGGACGGACGGGACGCATAGACGGACAACCGAAACATATCTCGGCAACTTCGTTTGGGAGGCATAAAAAACCTGACTCTTTACAATGTTAATGAAACGAGATGAGTGACGAATAAAAAGAATGAAAGATTCAATGAATACACGTCTAATTGAATTGATCATTAAGTACCTTCAAAGTGAACTTGTGTCTAATTTCCTTTTTGTCGTATTTTATCCCATGCCTTGATTGCATTTTTCGATTTTCTGGGTTCCTTAAGAAGTCAACATAAACCCCGCGTCTTGAGGAATGTAAAACATACAAAGAGTTACTGCTAGTGTTGGGAAATAGTGTAATTCGGTGAATACAATGGTTTCTAACGTTTGAGCGTGAATGCGAATCTCGCATGCTGGCAGGGATGCATGGATGCGAAACAGCGGAAAGGTTAACCGTAATTTACGTGCTATTTCAGCCGGGTATTTACTGGGGGGGGGCAATTTGAACCCCCCCTCAGATCTCGCCGCCGATCGGCGATTCGCCGGCGAAATTGCGGCGCATAGAAACGGCGGATGTAAACATGAGCTGGATATGTAAAATTTTTCAAAAAAAGAATTTTTCTATTTTAAAGTACGTAATATGCAAAAATGTATGATTGGTTCGCTCTAACACTAAAACAGGCTATAGAATGGTAATGTTTGGAAGATATCATTTTGACATTCTAAACAATATGCTACGAAAACATTGCCGAATTGAATAATTCTTATTGTATTGTATTGTGTTGAATTCTCTATGTTTTCCTTGTTTTTTCGACTTATTGTTTCTATGTTTTTTCGATAATATTTGTACAGGACACTTTGGCAATCATAAACAGCCCTAAAATTGATTCATATTCACAGTAAAAGGCAAAATAATCATACATTTCATGATTTTGGCTGAAAACAAATTTCCATTGATTTACACAATCACGTTTTGAGGCATTTTGGGGTTGACATGCATGTATAAAATTCCCGCAGCGTCGTAACCGTAATGTCGCGATGTTTCGCAGAAAACGGTCTCAAGACTGCACACCCCGAGAATATAAGTCCACAAAACGGACGAGCGAACGCGGTGAAAAAATTTGCAGCAGACGGCGTGGTGGGCGAAATTTGGTCGAGGGGCCCAAATTGACCCCCCCCCTCATTAATATAGGGTTAAAGCCTGACTACACCCTCACGCATATTCTGAAGCTGGAAAACAATGCAACCTCACCCAACGCCTTTTATTTGCGAGATATTGTCATGGATCACTGTCGCGCGGAGCAAATGTCGGATAGGTTACCGCCTAGGCAAACATGAAATACCCTCTGCTTAGAACAAATGCGAATGTCCTTGATGTATGGATGGGCCAATGGACATTCTGATAACTGTAAAGAGAACATCAGTTACTATGAAAAAGAAAGGATAGCTACCAATCCTCCTCTTGAGTCAGCTTACAGCCCAATAAAACAGGAAATGTATACTCACTGGAAAGGTGGTAGGCCTGAGACCGGTCCTCATGACAGTGTGTCCCTGTAATTGGCAAATAGAGGAAAAGGTAGTCTAAACACAGAAATGAATGACAAAAGTGGATAAATTTTATATTATTATCTAAACGGTGGGGTTTCAAGCGGCGGTGACATTATCGCTATTCCCGCGCGCAAAGGAATGCGCGTATGCGGCGGTGTCGAAAGACGCATGTGATCGAAAATATATAACGCTGAGGGATATATCAGGTACATCTGGTACTTTGTCTTGTTACAATTACTCCGATTTCTTGATTCCTGTTTTCCACATCACGTATTATGAAATTAACTTTTTTGCACACAAGAATACACTATAATCGTTACTTCTGTATAACTGTGCTTGATCCACAATTACTAAAGTAAGAGGAAGATGGATTCATTGATAAGAATAACACGATGTCACTACATATAAATAGAGTGGACAGTGCACCATTGACCCCAGATACCGAATGATTTGTGGAATTTTATCAAATTCCTTGATTTTACAACTTCTGACTACTTAGACAATAATGATAATATTGGATTGCTATTTCGGCGGACACAGAAAATATTGTACTCCTTATGAAAATATCGACTCGTCTGGCGACTCCCGATACTTTGTCACAAGTCGACAATATTTTCTGTGTCCACGCTCAAAAGCCATCCATATTAATAATAAACAAATTGTTCCATAGTTCTTACCGTTTGCAAGTTTTAGGGCAGAAGCCATCCAGTTCCAAACAGGTCAACTGTTTTATTTGTCCATAAGACTCATTTCCATAATAGTTTTCTAGTCTCTGCTGATATGATTGGCGTGATTTAATGGCGATATTTTCTGGCTTTGTGGTAGGGTCACACGAAGTATAGACAATTCAATCTTGGCAGAACAGAAGCAGATGCAAGTGGCCATCTACAAGTGTTTCGGTGTAACGCACAAACAATCCTCACATGGGGTTGCCGCGTGCAATATAACAATAATGGTGATTATATGTGGTTATTATCCACACATATTTTGGCTAGGCAAGCACATTTCTAAATTGTATCTAGTCTACATGGAAGGTGTTCGTAACGAGC
>JZLH01S0069941.1:54684-72700 GCA_001188425.1 Eucidaris tribuloides
CACAGGAGAATCTGTGCATAGTTTACTTGATTCTAGAGTAGTTTCAGCCCACGTTCAGGACTACCCCCAATCTTGTCATAATTGTCATTTACCTTTAACTACAAAACATTTATCTAAAGGTAAATAGCATGACTGGGGGTAGTCCTGAACGTGGGGTAAAACTTCTCTAGTATCAAGTAAACTATTCAAGGATTCTGTTGTGAAAATCTTTAGGTCAAATGTTGACTCATTCTAAAATAACTACTGTCGATATCCATTGTGGCAAGCAAAGTTGTTGTGGAGCTTTCTATGGCAGGGCTCGACACGAGCACTTGCCCGCTTGCCCGGGGCAAGTAAAATGTCATGTCGGGCAAGTAAAATATCAAAATGTAACAATTCACTTGCCCGATCGGGCAAGTAAAATTTTGATTGTCTCGGGGAACAAAAATACGCTAGCCCTTTCGCGCTGGCAAGCTCCGAAATCGCGCTTGTATCCTGTCCATTGCTTGCTGAGCCTTGCACTGAGGTGGCAGCTCGACCAGCGGCTAGGCTGCGGCCGGCTAGCTAGCTCAGCGCGAGTCAAGTGCAGCAAGCACGGAAAATCCACGCAAGTACAGTACTTTCTGTGCGTATACTGCTGCTCGCATGCACTTTCGCCGAAGGGTAAAATCGCCGATTGTAATCTCACATTTCAGGCGAATGCAAGACTGCATACATATGCTGTGTGCACAACTAAGATAAAATATATGTAGTCCCATTCATTCAAATGCGTGTTGGCAGCTAAACATCGTACACTACACAAACGCGAATCGGAAGTAAATGTCAAAAATGAATGTAATTACCATTAATATGAAGAAAAGGGGCACATATTTGGAGGGTTTAGAATACCTTAGACGGGAAAATGCAAGTAATTTTTTCCAAACTCGATAATCGGAGCTGTGAGCTGCCTTGACTCCGAACTGTACGAATGACAAATTGCTGCCTGTCGAGTGTCAGCTCCGTCCGTGACTCTATGCCATACATCGGCAGTGGAGCTTGAAAGTGCATGAAAAGTATTGTTTGTGTAACTGTTTAACACTCTTCTACTCAGTTTTCATACATTTACGACTACCTGGAAAACATCAATTTGGCTATATCTGGTGGAAAAGACATACTGGAATTTGACCTCCAAAATAGCCCACCGAACGGCCGGCGCAGTACTCCCAGCAGTTGAAGAGACCTTGCCCATGTTTGCTACTAGCTTGGCAGCCAGCCTTCAAATAAGTTTTGATCAAGTCCAGACTATTTTTCTTCTTGTTTTATGTTGCTGTTATTTAGTCTAGATCTGTGTGTGATATGATTTTAGTGCTGTGCTGAAAATAACTGATTTCTTCTTCAAATTATAAAAGCTTTTTCTTGAATGATGTGTTCCACTGAAAGTTGGCAGCCGCTAACTTTCAGTGGTAGTGGCACACATGTTATGCACACACTTTCACTGTTAAGACCAACACTTGAGAGACGATATATAAATAAGGACAATGATGCAACTTTTTTGTCAAAGTAGGCCTATCTGTTTTGAAACTGTGAAAAATCTGAAAATGGCTCTAGTGAAAAAAAAAAAATATTTTCTTCCCCTTGGCTTAGGGGCCTAAATTAGGAAAATTATGACCAAAAATATTACCAAAAGTGAACAACATATATGTTTGAATTAAGTTGAACAACGTGTCCTCATGCTTTTGCCAAACGAAAGTCAGGAAAGCAACTATAACATGTTGCTCTCTGAAGCTCAAACAATTGCCGTCAAATTATTATAATGTCTTTTTCATTGATGATGGTTTGTGTAGAATTGTGGTTAAAAATTTCGTGACTCTTTAAATTCATAAATTATACCTTAAATTCTCAGAATTAAAAAAAAAAAAAACCTTCCAATGCCATTAAAAAGACTGGTGAGAAATTATAATTTTTTATGATTTTTATTGTTTTTTTTCGGGCAAGCAAATTTGTTTTTCGGGCAAGTAAAATTGTAAAATGTGACAATTTTACTTGCCCGAAGGGCAAGTAAAAAAAAAATGTTAGTGTGGAGCCCTGTCTATGGGATTTATTTCTCTCAGGCCTGGATAGGGGCTCGAGATAAATAAAATACTGGTATGTTCATGCTTGATTCTCCCTAAAGTTAACATATTCAAGATAAATCCTTCCAGGTGGGAGATTCACTCCAGCTGGAGTATAGTGCATGTATATTTCAACCCATTTGGTTCTTGACGCATTTTCAAGTGTTCCCAGTCATGTCACTAGCCTTAAAGACTGTGTCTACAATTTGCACACCCGGTAATGAACTTATCAACCGAATAAGCTAGAGTAGAGAGTCACATAAATCTTCACCTCTCATGAAACCTTCGGGCTGAAATGTCACATTTCGTGAAAATAAGCACTTACAAAATTCAAGCAGAATGCACCTGCGCAATGCTGCCAAGTGAAATTGAATTTTATACAGGCATTAAACTAGTATGACTGCCAGACCAGATTTGTGTATCATCTAGTGAAAACTAAATATCTGCTGATCAAATCTTACTACGTCATAAACTCACACCGTAGCACGCTTTGCTATGGTTGGACTCTACCAAATTCAAAATTAGTTGGTGAAAGCTACATCCAGTGTTTTAAATCTAGGCTACTATATGGTAACAAAATACAACTTGAGCAAAGGCCCAATTTCAAATAATTTATCATTTCAAAAAATTTACAACACATGAATCCCAAATTGTGAACACTGAAGTTTGATCCATATTTAGCTAGATTAAATCTGAGCAAGAACAGTTTGGTGTGCAAATAAACACACACCCTTTAAATGTTGATACCATATCATTGCCTGGCAACAGGAGTTAGCATATGCTCTAGAGCAGAAGGGTGTTAACATTTAATTGCCTCTTACTCGAAACCCTTAGGATAATTTGATATTTGCACTAAAGAACAGACTGTCAGAAGGATGTAAAGAAGATTATAATACTGTATATGTGGTAATTTTCGCTGTGGTTTTATTTTTTTGCGAATTTCGCGAGTATAGGTTTACCTTGTATGCATGTATTGTTGTAGTTTTCTGTTCTGTATTGTCTGTTGCTTGGCGTTTTCATTTGTAGTGTTACTTGTACTTGTACTTTATAGGTCAGGGGATTAGCCAGCGAGAGGCCAATGGCTTATTGCTAATCCCTCCACTGTTTCCTTTTGTGTGTGTTCGTCATCCCTGTTTGTTATTCTAGACATGTAGTAATGACTGTGAATTTATGCTTTGTTTTGTTTTGTTTTGTTTTTATTGGAAATTTTGTGGAAATAAAACTTGAACTTGAAAATTTCGCGAGTCAGTTATCGCGAAAATTTCCACTTTGATTCATGTCTATTCACACTAATGAAATCACCACTAAAATCGCAAAAACTAGCACTCACGAATTTTGAAATTTAGTCCAAAACCGCGAAAATATCTCTACGCGAAAATATTGGCGTATACAGTACTTTGATTTCATGTGAAAATAGCCAATTGGTTTTCACGTCAGAGGCAGAATGTCCGAAATTTGCTCCGGCGACAATTGCTCCGACAATGTATTGCATGCTTTAACTGCTTGTGCGCGGGACCTGAATCCCGTTGCGTGCGGAGTTTATTTCAAAGAGCGCTCAAGAATCGGGAAAAGGAAATAAGTAACTGACTATCAACTGCAAACTTTGCACAACAATCCTTTCAGGAAAAATGTTAATACAGCAAAAGTTGAAGTACATTTTAGCAGAAAACTTCTAAATGGATAATAGGGTGTTTGGAAATATAACAATCTGAATTTGTAAAGTAATGGCTAATTGTAATTGTAACCGACATGCATGTAGTTGCAAGTTTTCTGCTCGAAAATATACAACTCCAATTCAAATAAATACAAAGGGTAAACCACTAAGTTATACAAAAACTAGAGCAATTCGCTGCCGCGCAGTCCAATGGGTATGCCTCTGCACCCCGCCAATTCCAAACTTTGAATGTACAGGGCATCGTAACCTTTGAACGTTCAATACTCTGAAATGTCATTTATGCCCCATTTATAATACTTCACCCAAAAATACATCAATATCCGATAAGCTGTTCTCAAGTTATCGCGTAACTAGCAGCCGAATCAGACATATTTTAGAGCCCGCGGTGACCTTTGACCTTTTGACCTTGAAAGCTCCAAAATCTGATCAGTTCATTGGTGGCTGCATAATACCATTACTTCACCCAAGTTACATGAAAATTTCAACCGGCCGTTTCCAAGTTATCGTAGTAACGAACCCAAATCAGACGTATCTTAAGGCGCGGGGTGACCTTGGACCTTGTCAGCTCCAAAATCTAATGAGTTCATTGGTGGTCATAGTAATACCTTGGTCCTAGTTATCATCAAAAAATCCGACAGCCCTCTCAAGGTATACGGGTAATGACCCGAATCAAGAACATATTTTAGGCCGGTGATCCTTTGGACCTTTTGACCTTTGAACTAAAAAATCTAATCAGTCATGGGCTCATAATACAATTCCCACACCATGTTACATGAAAATCCATTCTCAAGTTTATCGCGGTACGAGCCAAATCAGACAATATTTTAGCCCGCGTGCTACCTTTGACTTACTTGACCTTCAGCTCCAAAATCTTAAATCAAGTTCATTGGCTGCCTCATAATACATACTTCACCCAAGTTACATGAACGAATCCGACAAGCGCCCTCTCTAAGTTATCATGAACGATGCCGAATCAGATATATTTAAGGACCCGGTACCTTGACCTTTGACGTTTCAGCCTCCAAAATCTGAATGAGTTCATGGTGGCCTTATACATACCTTGGTCCTAGTATACATCAAATCCGATCCAGCCCCTCCTCAAGTTTAATTATCGCGGGTAATGGGGAGGACGAATCAGAATATTTTAGGCCCAGTGACCTTTGACCATTTGACCTTTCAGCTCCAAAATCCTAAATCAGTTCATTGGTCGGCTCAATAATCATACTGTCACCCAAATTACATCAATCCGACCAGCCGCTCTCAGTTATCGCGGTAACGAGTCCAAATCAGACATATTTAAGGCCGCGGTGACCTTTGACCTTTGACCTTCAGCTCCAAAATCTAATCAGTTTCATTGTGGCTCATAGTACATACTTGGTCCTAGTTTACATCAAAATCCAATTGGGGGTCGTCAAGTTATCAACGGTACGAGATCCGGTAACGGAACGGACGGACGCACGGACGGACAACCCGAAAAACATAATGCCTCCAGCAACTTCGTTGCGGAGCAGTAAAAAAACCTGACTCTTTACAAGTTATGAAAGAGATGAGTCAGCAAATAAGAAATGAATGAAGGATATCAGTGAATAGTAGCGCGTCTAATTGTAATTGACCTTTTAAGTACCTTTTCAAAGTGACTTGTGTCTAATCCTTTGTCCTATTGAATCACGATGCCTTGATTGCATTTATCGATTTTTCTGGTTCCTTAAGAATCTAACATAATACCCCCGTACTTGAGGAATGTAAACAATACAAAGGATTACTGCTAGTGTTTGGAAATCAGTGTAATTCGGGTGAATACAATCGTTTCTACGTTTGAGCGTGAAATGTGATCCCGCATGCTGCAGGAGTGCATGGATGCGAATACCCGCGTGTAAAGGGTTAAACCTGACCTCAACCCTAACCCTATTCTGAACTGGAAACCCAATGGCAACCCTAACCCCAACCCTTTTTATTTCCGAGATATTTTCATGGAGCAACTGTCGCCGGAGCAAATGTCGGATCACCTAGGGGCAACATGAAAATACCCTTCTGCTTAGAACAAATGCTAATGTCCTTGATGTATGGATGGGCAGATGGACATCTGTAACTGTAAAGAGACATAGTTTCACTATGAAAAAGAAAGGAATATGCTTACCAAATCCTCCTCCTTGCAGCAGCTTACAGCCCACATAAAACAGGATGTATCTCACTGGAAAGGTGGGTAGGCCTGGACCGGTCTCTGAAAGTGTGTCCACTGTAATGTGCAAATAGAGGAAAAGGTAGTTAAAACACAGAAATAGAATGAAAAAGTGGATAACATTTTATATTATTATCTAAACGGGGGGTTTCAAGCGCGGTGACATTATCGCGTATCCCGCGCGCAAAGGAATGCGCGTATGCGCGCTGTCGTAAGACGCATGTGATATCGAAAATATCATACGCTGAGGAAAAATATCACATACATCTGGGTACTTTTGTCTTGTTTACAAGTTAATCCCGAGTTTCTTGATCCTGTTTTCCACATCACGTATTATGAAATTAATCTTTTTTTTTCACAAGAATCACACTATATCGTTACTTTTGTATAATGTGCTTGACTTCCACAATTTACTAAAGTAAGAGGAAGATGTGATTTCTATTGGATAAGAATAACACGATGTCACACATATAAAATTAGAGTGGACAGTTGTCACCATTGACAGACTCGATGATTTGTGGAAGATTTTATCAAATTTCATTTTGTTTTTACAACTTTCTGAACTACTTAGATAATAATGATAATATTGGATGGCTTATTTTCGGCGGACACAGAAAATATTGTACTCCTTATGAAAATATCGGACTCGTCTGCGACTCGTCCGATATTTGTCACAAGTCGTACAATATTTTCTTGTGTCCACCTCAAAGCCATCCAATATTATATAATTAACAAATTGTTTCCATAGTTCATGTGACCTTTTGCAAGTTTTATGCAGAAGCCATCCAGTTTCCAACACAGGTCAACTGTTATTTGTCCATATACTTCATTGCCATAATTAGTTTTTCTTAGTCTCTGCTGAATGATTGGCGTGATTTTAATGCGATATTTTCTGCTTTGTTGTAGGGTCTACACGAAGTATAGAACAATTCAAGTCTTGGGCAGAACAGAAGATGCAAGATGCAAGTGGCAATCTACAAGTGTTTGGTGTAACCACAAACAATTCCTCACATGGGTTGCCGAGTTGCAATAAACAATAAACTGCGTGATTTATCATGTGTGTTATTTATCCACACATATTTTGCTAGTGGCAGCAACATTTTCTAAATTTTGTATTCTAGGTATCTACGTGTGGAGGTGTCGTAGCTGAGCAGTAGTATGCTCGTCTCCCAATCTAACAGTTTTGAGTTCAAGCCCATGAATGCCTTTCAGCACGGCATTTCCATCCATATGTTGCTCTCTACCCAGGTGTATAAATGGGTACCTGGTAGGATCGGAATGTTTATGTTGGTTGTTTAGCATGTGCGCGCCTGTTAAATGGCAAATGGCTGGAATGCTCCCCAGGGAGTAGAGAGAGAGAACACAATAAGTGCTGGATTGAATTGTATCCAGTGATGTGTAAGCGCTTTGATACTGTGATGAATAGCGCACTATAAGAACCCATTATTATTATTATTATTATTATCATTATTGTCTATTCAAGCAATATCACAACCATCCAGTGGACTTTCATTATCGAAGTGATATTCGTTCTTTAATTACTTGATAATTGTTACAGTATTTGTTTTTTGGATTGAGTTATCGTACACCCAAATAATTTCATTCAAAGACAAAAACTTTTTAAACAAAATCTACACCTATAAAACTTAATTAACTCTAAACATGCCAGACAATTTAACTCTCATGGAGCTTTAAGTGTATTGTGTGGCACAGATCTGCAACTTTGGCACGTTGAGAGTTACGTAAGTGCCAAGACTGGACTTGGATCAGACTTTCACTCACCAATGTCTTTGTTTAGAACTGGAACAAAAACGTTGATGACCCGCCCTGCCACGAGAATGAGGAGACAGATCACCACCCGGATCTGCATCGTGATCTTTCCCTTGGGCCACACGTAGGGCCAGATGATGCGCACCTTCTTGGTGAAGCCGGCCCAAGTCGAGACGTTCTCGGGGGAGGTGGGCTCTGGTTCATTGGTCTACAGGTGGTGAAACAAGAAGTCAGAGAAATTAAAGATGATAACTCAACATCGCACAAGTCAAATTATCGCCTATGTTGAATATTTCCGACAGTCCCAATTTTTGTCAATAGGAAGTTTTTCTTTTAAGTTTTCAGCATGACCGTAAAGATGTCATAAATTTCCCATTCTATCTCTGCCTTTCTCATTTTCCCCCTATCATAATACCTTTAGCCTCCATTTCCTATCATAAATTGTGTATCAGATCACTAACATCACCACTGAGTTACTGTGGTGGAGTATATATCTCCTAGATCTACACACATTAGTCCATGGGAGGAGATGGGCACGGTGAATCCGTCAACCTGAGTACTCAAAGCTTTTAGATTTTTTTAAAGCACTATATAATCAATTTGAAATACGGTGCACTCTCGTTATAAAGAACACTGATATAACAAAATTTCATCATAAAAAAGTAAAATCTCTGGTCCATACCTTGGATTTCCTTTGTATTCTATTGTTTTTGCAACCCTGATACAAATAAATTTCGTTATAAAGAACAAATTTCATGGGTCCCAAGGACTTCTTTATATCGAGAGTGCGCTGTACAATTTTATTCAGAGCTTTATATTTAGACAGTATCAAAGACACTCAGAGCATGGAGGAACACGTAGTTCAATTTTTTTTATCTGTGGTCATGGTTAACTTGTGCCTTTAACACAGACTTACAGGCTCACGCAATTCTTCGTTGATCAGCAACGTGTAGCTCTTGTTTGGCAGACCAGGAGCTCTCAGTCCCATGACAAACAACGAGAAGGTCAGGATGTAACGCGCAATCCACAACCCAAACATCGCTTGCCGGAGTTGCGTGTCCAGCTTCCACCAATAATGAGGGCTCCCCCACGAGACAAACGCCAGGTTTTCGCCGACAAAAGCCAACGTCCAAAAGGAGAGAAGGATGAAACCGTGACCTTTGACCCGATCCGAGGAGAGTACGCGAGTCCGCTCGATGGCGATCACAAAAATGGAAACAATGTAGGACGAGATGTAGAAACAAGTGCTGAGTTCGATGTCGCCGTCGAGGGGTTCTCCCAACACCGGGAGCAGGGCGATGCGGATGATGTACTGTATCACCATAGCAACGGTAAAGACGATCTGGACGTAGAACCAGGTAGCACTGGTTCGGAATCTCCTCTCCACGGTCATGGCACGTTTCCACAGGACCAGTACCTACATCACCGAGATTGTGATGGAGTACAGAGAAAAAAATTATAAAGCAGGAATTTAAGTGCTATAAAATGAAACATAGAAATGAGCAAGGCTGTATTAAGCTAGGAGACAACAGGGCTGTGACTGCCTCTGTAAGTTTAAATTATTGGGGGATTTTTGCAGCTAATAGTTGTCAACACATCTTGACATGTTATTTTGAGTACATATCAATCAAGAAAATAAAAAGGGAAAACAACAGAGATCAAAATTACATGTATTCGGTGCACAAGATTTTCTTCCTCTGAACTTGTAATTTCATTCAAATTCTATTTTCTTATCTACAGTAGTTTAACAGTCCAAATCAGATCAGCGGTTCAGGGTAATGAACCCAAATCAGACATACTGTACCTATGAGGCATCCTGACCTTTTACCTTTCACCGTACTTATCTAAACTCTTGTCAGTTCATTGATGCCTCATAATACACAATTGACCCAAGTTACATTTAAATCTGATGACCAGTTCTTACGTTATCGTAGTAATGAGCCTAAACTAGATATGCTGTAGGCCCACTACATCTGACCTTTCAATTCTGAACTCTAATCATTTCATTGTTGTATCATAGTACATTCTTGGTCCCAGTTTCATCAAACTCCAATTGCCATCTAGTTGATGGACAACCCAAAACATAATGCCTCTGGCACCTTCCTTGTGGATGCATAAAAAATAAAAAATCTGTGGAAATTACATATTCCACACGCTAATCAAATGTTTCAAAAATTTAGATACTGTATCCTATGTGACCGGATAAAGCAAAACCAGCCACTTGGTGGCAGATATTATAATTTAGATTATTGCAGTTTTTGATAGAATACTTAACAAGCTACATTTTGAAGCAACAATCTTTATGAAAGTTGTGACAATTTTAAGTTTCGAGTTTGTGCGGTGTTGAATGGGTGATTTATTCCTTTAAAGCCAGTCTTTATAGAATATGAATTGACTTGCACCAGGTTTACCTAGATTGGGTCACATTGTCTCACAATATTCATATTTCTAACATTGAAAAAACATATTTCAAAAGTGGTAAAAATCACATACGTAAGTTGGCAGCTCTGCTTTCAGTAAAATTTAAATAAAATTGATATTTTACCTGAATACCACCCAAGACGACGACGATAAAGAATATGAGAGATGAGAAGAGGGTTTCCATGAAGCATCTTGACAATCCCTTGTCGACCCACACGGGGACGAAACTGGTGTTACCCGGGCAAAACGAAGCGTCCCCCATGGTTGAAAGAGAACTGCGTTAGTTCAATTAGTCCAATACACACGCAGCCAAATCCTCTACAGAAATGAAAGAAAAATAAGTACAAGTCAGTCCTGAATACTATATGCAGTGAACTGGCCCATAATGGGTTCGTTTGGCCCAACACACCCATTAATGTTTACATTAAATAAGTCAAATATTAACCAAGGGCCCATATCTTATCAACCATGTAATTGAATTTAGATAGTTTGAGGAAGCCATACTCTAAACCAGGACAATGGTGGGCCAACTCAATAACAGCCCACAATGGGCCAAACCATTTCATGTCACGTCATGTACATGACTGTATACAATAGAGAAAGCTACAGCTGGCAGATATTGAGTTTGTTGATGCTGTAATGGCTTTCTAATTTATGTATCAAGCTACAAGTTTCCTTCAATGTGCTGGATGAGTATAGAAGAACCCTTATCAAAACAATTTTCATTTCAAGAAATAAGATTTTGTGTCCCCACCAAGTGTAATTCCTGAGCCCTACCGCAGCAACCTTCGGTCTATTCGACCTTACCCCACACATTGATCAAACAAATACTCTCGACATTCACTTCATCAGCAAACAATACATGAAGGGCAAACATACCAGAGCCAAAATTGCATGTCATGTTGTTTACATGGCAACACAGTACAAAAGAAAGTCCCACTTAGTCACTAGATACATGTTACTCTCCATACATGTCAAATATTTTAACCCATTGGGGACGATTTGATTTGACTATAACACACGTTTCCCATAGTCCCCAACACGAGTTAACTCGTACTTAGTCTCCAACGGGTTAACGTGCTTTTATTTTCACAAATTTCATGGCCAAACAAACAGAAAAACGTTTACTTCTTGATTTGAAAATGCAATAAAACAGCAAAAATTATGGCTACTCTCACAAATTCCCGTCTAGTTGAAGCAAAAATTGTGAAAATACATTAAAAATATAAGCCTTACACAGTATATCAGTCATTATCATCATGCATTTCCTCTGTACTGTAAAATATAGGTCCTTATCTATAGATATCATTTTTTTTCTCACTCAATTTGGAAAATGGATCATACACTACAAGTCCGTGTAGTTCTACTTAATACTCAAGCATTGGAATTGTACATAAAGAAATGTAGGCCTATATCATGTACATGTACATATAGTTTCAGATTATCAGACACATGTACATGTTTTAAATGCATAATTAGTTCTGAAGTAATATACTTGAACTGATAAATGAAATTTGGATGGCAACATACTACAGCGCACTCCCGTTTTAGTGGTTATAATGAAATTCCTGCTATAACAAAGAAGAAATTCAGGTCCCCAAATTATCATCTATATTTCATTATACTTTCACTGTTTGGCTATAACGAAATTTTGACACAACGAAAGAAAACTGCAGGTCCCAAGGACTTTGTGAATAATGGAAGTCGTCTGTATATGATTGTTATCATAACTGGAAAAAAAAAGTGTCATCAATGTTGTACCTTGATCCCTGCTTGTGGACAGGCCAATGTAAGTTTTGCGGGGGTTAGGAGGGGAGTTTGCAGGAAGAGGGGTGATTTATTACATGTACAATTTCAACTGTTTAAATTATGCGTCTCAAAACACACTTTTGAGACAAACCCTTTATTTTCATAATTTTTATTGCACTGTATAGTGCTATTCCCCATTAACATCGTACTGAATGAACCTTTGGTCAATTTGATAACTCACTGTTGACTGTTGTTGAAAGTAATTTATCTTATCAGCATACATAAATAAAGTACTTCAGACATCAAAGCCATATTTATCACATCACTCACCATATTAATCAGATATTTCCTTATTTCAAGTTTATTTATTTCACACATGTTTATAAGTCACATTTACAAATAATAAATTACATTTCAATTCAAGACAAATACAACATTTCAAAGAGACATTGAATAACAGTGGATGCAAAGAAACTGAAAAAGTCATTGACCCACAAACCCTTTTAAACGCCATATAACATATTACATGTACATTACAAGTACTTGAAAATACAACAAGCACATACACAACACTGTTATAAGTCATAACACTGCATGAAAGTTGTACGAAAAAACTCAAGTTTACTATATTTTTGAAGACGATTTTGTCCATGTGTCGCTTAACTCGGTCGCGTAAAAACGGATTCCTAAATCCGCGCACATGTACATTGGTTACTTGCACAGAGTGATGAGTTGATATTTGCTTGAGTGCATCAACAAATTTAAATTTCGGGAAACTGCGCACATATTTTTTGAAAACTAAGACAAATCATGAATGATTATTTCATTTACTTTACATTTGCACCAATTAAATTTGTGGCCAACGATTATCGTCGGAGTTGGAAGTCCAGTGTCTCCAAAATGTTACAACTGTACAGCGGGGAAAGTCTGGCTGAGAGACGACTAAAGGCCAGACCAAGCCAATTCTACTTAAAGGGAGAAGGAGCCAGCAACTAACAGGCATAAGTTAAGAAAAAAAATGACATTGTGAGTATATTGTGAGAATTATGGTACAAGGTGATAAAGACAGCCTAAATAAGGGGTACTGTGTGATACTCACCCTCAGCAGGGCCTTATGAGTTAATTAATTTGTGTTTATTTTACGTCTTTGCAAGCTGGAATAAAACTTGAGAAACAGCTATAGGGGGAGGAACTTATCGATTCAAACAGTGCATACATTACCACAGCGCAACTAACACACGTCAGGTGTCATGCATCTGGCACTCATGGTCAGCTCCAGACCAGTGCATTGTGATTTGATTGGTTGGTAAGAACTCAATTTTTTAACTTATGCCTGTTAGTTGCTGGCCCCTTCTCCCTTAAATACACATGAAAGAATCACCAATTTCCTTGAGTAAACCTCATCTCAGAAACTCAAATCGCCCAAGTCAACATTTCACATCAGATGCATACCACGTCATAGAATCCAGAACAGATAGACATCTGCACTCTTTCCTACCAAGGACTTTACGTGACTGGGACAGTTTACCCCTTGCCATTACTTCACTACCGACACTGGATAAATTTAATGCTGCTTTAAATAATTAATGCATTACTTTGCGTTTGCAACTAACCACAGTGTCATGGAACGTTAGTTCTGGGGGCAGTACCATGAAACCAGCCTAAAGTTAGAGCTGTGGTTAAAGGGAACCAACACCCTGAGTAATTTATTTGCTATACATGTAGAATATATTTGTGCCATGCCCTCTGCAAAATATTAGCATTTATGATTACGCCATTTTTTATTTATTGAGGTTTGAATATGAATTTCAAACAACAAATAAAGTTAAAAACGACTTGGCATAGACTACTCGATCATCCGATACTATCAATCGATCGATCGCGCTATCGATATTTTTTCTGTCAAACGTCTTGATCGATAATAGTATTGCCGTTTGGCTAGACTGCTGCAGATGCGACGGTCCGGGGACCTGTAAAGTTCACTGCCGTTCAATTTTACTGGTCCGACCTAGCCAGTTAAAATAAAAACGTTTATATATCGAGGAGAAAGGGTGCAAATAAATTATATTTAGCTCCACGGCACGCTAATCAGAAATGTCAGGTGTAGTTGTTTCCCGATCGGAAATAAAGTATGGATACAGACCTATTCGGATTAATATGATACTAAAACAAATTTCGGGTGCTTGCTTTTGAATTGGAAATGAATTGTGAGTGGTAATATTCGGCTCCATATGATGTTAAAATAAAGTGTGACATACAAAAGTCATGTGGGTAAACGGTATAGTGTTCTACTCCCTGCGCCTTTTTTATGAACTTGGATTTACGTCTGCAGTGATTTGTCTTAATAGGGATGCTGTGTTAATGACAAAAAATGTCAAGAGGTATTTTTTTTATCAAAAGACCCGGATCTTGTTTGTGCTATTCTTGCGTAAGTACACGTAGCGGCGGGAATGGTATTGTCATTTTATTAGCTGCGTGTAGCAACCTGTACTGAATAAACTTGTGCAAATTACTTCACTTATTGAAAGCGGTAATATAAAGAAAAAGTCCGCAGCAAAAGGACGGGCATGCGAGAAGAAGAAGAGATTCTGCAAAATAATAATGTTGTATCACCACCAGAAACGTTCAGTCTACCACCCCACCACCCGGCGGCGTTTTGCCGGCGCGGCATGCAGCGCTCACTGAAACATTATACTCGCACCACAGATACTAAGTTTGACTGACTTTCCTCCAAATAATAATCCATAGCCTCGGATTGTGGCATTTAGATACAGGAAGCATAAAAATGTTTTCATGGCAAAACTATGTTATATCGATCATTATCATCCCTCAATACAGGCTTCAGTCTTCATCCACTACCCGCGGCAATTGCCTTGCTGTAAGCTCGACAGCCGAGTTGAGCCTGTGCAAGTGCACGCGGATTTCTCAAGCGAGCCTACATGGCAATCAATTGCGTTCACACTTTCGGCGGAGTCGCGACTCTTGAAACGGTCACTATTAGCGACCGAGAAGTCTCACACTTTGCAACTTTTTTGGATGAAGACTGTTTGAGATAGACTGGCTGAAACTTTGCAACCTTTTTTTGATTAGGAACACGACACGGTGTGGCGTATTGCGTACACACAGATCGATCCTGAACTCCGATAGTTTTGGTAGAAACGTACGCGTATAGCCAAAACGCGCACGCATATAACCGGCGTTTACGGAACTGAGATTGAACGCGCGGAACTGAGTTCCAAAATGTTATGATTATTATTATCAAAATATGATCACTTCACCAGCTATGACATCTGTCTAGTGGTTATTTGTTGTGTATTCTAGCTGTACACAAATTTAATTTTCAGGGTGTTGGTACCCTTTAAAGTTGGGCCAAAGCTTCCATGAAACTGACTCCAACTCTAACTCCAGCTTTAAGTTGATCAACAATAGTATCGGATATTATCGGTGTAATCTCGATTCAAGACTCAATTTTTTATGGTAAATGTGACCATTCGACTTTTTTCAATTAGTGATATATTATTCAAATGTTTAATGTCAGCAGAATTTCACAAAGATTTGGTCAAACAGTGTATGCTTTTTTTTTACTAATTAGCCGCAAAACAAAACTGATAGTTTGAAATAATGAATAGTTGAATACTCAATGTTTCCCCACTTATTTACTAAAATTCTGCTCCAGATTCATAGTCTAAACCTCAAGCTTTTATTCCCTTTTTAAAGAATGTAATTGAATCATGTCAGTCTTTAAACTAATGAATATGACAAAATCAACCATTTTTTTTATCACAAAATTAACTTTATTTCAAGATTAAACTCAATTCAACATGTGCATGTGGAAATTTTCAATTGCGTCTGCAATGGAGGATGGGTATATGTACATGTATGTGCATGAAGTCGACTTGTGTATTTTCACTGTAGTCTCACACATTTGTGAAGCATACATTTATAAATATTAATGATCTTCAATAAAAATAAAATTCATGCTTTACACATGCGCACTGCTGTCGGTGAACTGTGGCTGAGAACAATACTATTCATAGCAGACCCAGCATGTAGACATGGTAGAGCTCATCTAACTTAGCTAAGTTAGAGCCAATGAATGATCCCAACATGCCCAACTTGTGTTTCAAGACTCATAACGAAACCCAAATATGGCGCTAGAGCCGAGGCGCTAATGATTCCTGTTACCATAGTAATTGCAGTTGGTCCAGTTTCGCGTTGCAGATTTGGTCAACACGCACAGATACATTTAGCCTAGACTTCTCATATAACAGTATTTGACATAATTAGTCTCGGTCAGTCCCCTCATACAAAGGACAGACGGGCATGACGGGTATGGTATACCAGCACATTTTCATGTGCATGAATTCACGTCAACCGTGCAAAATATGTCATGCTTTTGTGAAACACAACGCAGAGATGTCGTTGTTGGGCTTTATTTGAGATGTCTGATTGTCACGCTTATTATGGTTATGCAAGTGCAGATGACCTCTGCCCTGGCGCTGGCTGAAGCCTAACTGTTACAGCGCACGCACAGCCTCCTCCGTCCCCATCCTCGCAAGCGCGGCCGGCCGGCCTCATCCCCGTATATCGTGGGTAACAAATATGTTACCCACGTAAAACTGTGTCATACGTGGAAGTAGGGTGAAATTTCGGGAAAGCATGTATTTCTATTAAAATTTCTTTACCACATCGTATATTACATGTTATTATTCACCCTATATGGGATGCTTGTCCCTACAATTGTGATACACTTTCTGGCTCTTCTTTTTCGGCGTAATTTGTCCTTCTTCTTCTCAGTACTTACACACGATCGGGCCAGTGCAATAACAACTGCAGACAAGTAGTCTTTACTCAGGTAGTAACTATCATGTAGGACAATACCAGACTCTTTGCAATGGGGCAATAGTGAAACACTTACAACGCCAGAATATTTGAGTCTGAAACATAGACTATAACAATTTGATCACAAGATATTCATAGTGTCAAAACATTTTATTTTAATTGTATTATTTATTAATAAAGACTAATATACGAAAAAATATGTTGACAGTTGTAAATTAATATTTTTACTCAAATTAGTTACAAATGATTTTAATCATAAAATTTGTGATTTGAAGAAAATAGGTAACGATCTCGACAACGCTCGCGCTCTTCTTCGCTGATCCGTGCCAGTCAAATATGTGTTACGCCGTATGTGTACGCGATGAAATCGATGATTGGTGCTAGCTATGCGAGGTACAATTTTTGAACACGCTCATAAGGCAAAACTGAGGGACGCTGAGAAAACCACCGAAAATTTCGGTTGAATAGGGTTAAGTAATTTCTTCATATTTTATGTTCTTACTATGCATAGGATGATCTGTGAAAATTTTTTATTCAAACAGGGGCCATGTTAGGACGATATAGGGGCTCATTTTTTAGCGTGGCGTGGAAAAATGTAGTGTCTGCCTTGGTGGCACGTCGCTCGCTCGAGGTCGGCTGTGCAATGCTGCACCAGCGGGGAGCGCCGCATTCAAGTCAAAGACTTGCTCGTTTACTAGACTGATTCAACAAACACTCTAGGCATCAGGTGCGCAAAGATTTCCAACTGGGCAATTAACGTCGACAAGCCACGACACTACTAGCGCTCTCAGAAGCTAACGAAATAATCTATCACAATTTACCGAATTAAACTACCGGTGCGAGATTCAGCGCGTGGGCTGCGCGCGTAGTATATATTGCAACTGTGCGTGCGTGTACTACAAAATTAAGGATGACAAAAGTTTGTGAGGGCGTTATGGGAATAACTGAAGCTAAGCGCGACTATTTTGTGCTTTGCATATAGCGTACGCAGGGCGTTCTTCGCTGCGCTCTCTCGCTCTCGCTCTCCTTTAAAACGTAGGAAGTTCAACTCGCGCGCAGCGATGGCATAGTAATGGGTGACTCTTGCAAGCACCACCCACCTATCATAACTCATCTCGTATTTCATGGAAATAGTTTTGATTGCGTTGAGGGTCTTTTGTGTCAAAGTGAATTTGATTTTGAAATGAAGCATTGATTTTTTAATAAATAGTTGTTTCTAGAATGTGGTAGCTAGGATTTTTTTCAGCAGGGGGCACTGGGAGCCATTTGAATTTTGTTGTGCGCCAAATACAGGTCAATTTTTTTTTCGGT
>JZLH01S0069942.1:5818-24196 GCA_001188425.1 Eucidaris tribuloides
CAGCGGCCTGGCTGACCGCTCCCTCCATGCAGATCGTGATCGCGATATGGCAGTTCGGATATCAAGATGGCGGATGCGTGTACTTTCCCACCAGTCCCCTTGTGGGCGTGGCGCTCTTCACATGGGAGTACCTAATCCCCGTCGCCATCATGGGCTACTCGTTCATCCGTATCTCGATCCAGTTGCAGTCTCTTAACCGCGTTTCGTCGAGATGGGTCGACGATCGATCAATCCCGTCGTCGAGCCAAGCCCAAGGACAACCACGTCTCGTTGTCGTCGACGCCGGGTCGTCCATCCAGACCACGTCTGCTGCTCAACTCCCACCGCCATTGGACACCACAAATCGCGCTGTCAAGCCACCAACAGCGGCGCCCGCTCCTCAAATCCAGGGCAACGTTCGGCGGCGAAATATCACCATCACCCTCCTCATCGTGTACGTGACCTACCTAATCTGCTGGACGCCCAATCAATGGGTGTTTCTCGTGTTCAACTTCGGAGTCATTCCGGATTATATCGGAAGCACTGGTCACGTGTTAACCACGATCCTCGCCACTTTGAATATCTGTATCAATCCCATCGTGTATGCCTTTCGGTATAAAGCATTCAAACAAGGACTCAAAGAAGTATTTAACGCCTGTATAAGACTATGAGGACTTAATGAGAGCAAGTAGAAACATGAATAGATACTATATTAATGAAGGCGCTGTAAAATGTTTCCAATAAGATAAAACTAAACACAGATGAATGTTAACTCCTAGGGGACGACGGGATTGTACAGAAGCCCAACACATGGTGCATTCAGAGACGACTAGCTGCCACAGATCCCCAGAAAATACGTTAATCATTTCGCGTAAACTAAGGTTGTACCGGTATTGCATTAAAATAGATCTGTCCCTTCAAGCTCAAATTATAATCTGTATGAAATAAAGACAATTGTTTCTGGGTGTAAAATGTACTGAGCTTTTGTACAAACACGTAGTCCCCAAAAGGGTCAAGAGTGGACTTGAAATTTTCATCAGTGTTTATACTTTTCATGTTACTAAGGAGCTCATTCAACAAAACTGGAGTAGCACGAGAAAAGCTGCATTCACCATATGTTTTTATGAAGACTGGCGGTACAACAACCGAGTCATTTTTTGTCAAACCGTAGATTTCTTACAGGTTTATGTTTTCGAAGTAATTTGGTGAGATAAAATTGTGCTATTGTATGAAGACTTTCACATACCAACAGTAAAATTTTAAATATGATACGACATTACACAGGTAGCAGGTGTAATTAGCGTAAAACAAGTCTTACTGATTCATCTTTCTTAGTACTTCATGTATACACTAACCCAGTTGCTGAGTAACTTCTGAATTTGACGTTATGGTAACCTCAAAAGGAGACTGATGGAAAATTGGTGTGGCAGTGGCACACTTCAAAAGCAACCGCTGTGTAGTTATTGAAGAAAGTTCTAAATTGCATAAAATCGTCCGTCAGGTGAACAGAACAAAAAAATAATGTGAAAACTTTTGTAATATGTAAAACTCGAGTGGTTTGATTGATTATGTTGACAAACTAAGACTCACCTTGCTCTTTAATTTTAGTAAATTTATAAAGTGACTTAACGAGCATTTTTCAGTGGGAGCACGGGGGGTATTTTTTTTGGGGGGGGGGGAGTGGTTGAGGGCACACGGAAAAAAATGTGAGTGGGATTGACATGGGTAAATACAAAACCTCCATTCATTACATAATTTTAATTGTGTTTATTACTGGTATTTGTGCTTCTTCTCTGCTTTCCCTTGCCGTGCTTGTCCATCGTATTTCTACATTTTTGTATGATTATATAAAATATATATATATAATTATTTTCTTTCGTAGGAGATGACACCTGGGTGACCGGTGGGAGTTAATAAACACTTAAGTGTTTAGATCTTCACAGGAAATGTTTGTTGACGCCTGTATGATTTTCAACACCTAAATAGTTAAACGTGTTTATGAATGTGTTTAAGTGTTTATGAAGTTTTCTAGAAATAAACACGAACTTTTGTAATATTAAAAGTGATACACAGAATATCTAACTAAACATGTTTACGAATTCCAGAAAACAAGTTCAAGTATTCATAAAGTGTTACAGAAAAGTGTTAATAAAGGTATTTAGTATAATTACAGTGTAGCTACCTCCGGGGGCTGCGCCAAGGAAAAATATCTGGGAAGGTGAAACTGTCGGGGCAAAAAACCCAAATTTCACGAATTTCTCTGCGAAAGCACCAGGATTTTTTGTATTTTGACAATTTCAGGGCTTATTTTTCAACGCAAATTGTCTTTTCAGCATTAGTGTTTTGTGATCGGTTAAATATTTTTTTTTTTTGGAAATCTATATTTTCGTTTATTTCTCGTTTTTTGTAGTCTGACTGTCAGATCCTTTTCGGAATCAACAGCCAAACCTGTCTCAGCATAAAAGTCTGACAGAATAGACGCGTTTCCAGTTACATAAAAAAATCCACAAAAATAGCCCTTCCAGAGAAGATTTATCAGTTCTTATCTGTCAGGTCTGCAGTGATATAATGTGATTAGGCGACCCTGAGGCAAAAGCCTGGCATGCTCACTGTTACCTCCAAGACATAAGTGATTGACACCTTGTGTCAAAACAGATGGTAGAAAACAGTTTGATAATGTGAGTAGTCCAGCCTTATCTGATCACTGTAATGAGATATTTACACTGGCTTAGTTCTTAATTGTTTGCATGGTAACAAGAGTCAGAAAAAGGCCCATACAATGCAGTGGAAGTAAATGGACCATCCAGGCGTTTTGAAGAAATCTTGTCAGAAAAACAAGAGATAAGTTAAAAGCCCCCAAAGTGTATTCTTTCAGACCATCCGCTTCGCGGATGGCCCCTGCTTTGCAGGGGAAGTCTGAAATTCAGACTAGTGTTTTTTTTGTGTGTACAAATTAAAGTCGAAGTATATTTTGGAAAATGGTACGAAATGACATTTGCATACTTTTTAAAAGACCTTTATCATGTATTAAATCCTAAAACTTATACACGCTCTAAAACGCTTCCATTTCAAGGAAATTTATGAAAAAATCGGGACAACGTTTTGCCTTATACTATTAGTAGTATCAATAGTGGTATCAATATGTTATTATATACCATTTCTAGATTGATTTGATGTTGCTTTCTGATGTCTAACATGCATACCCGCAGATGAGGGGTTTGGGGGATGAACCCCCCCCCCCTCCCCAATAATATTTGATGCATGGTTCAGAAAGATTCATAATGCTAAATTTATTTCTGCATCTTCATTAATTTATGCAGAGTTTATATTTCGTAATCATACTTTCCAAACTCTTTTGAAGCTGTAACTGTCTAGCTTTAAGCAGAACAACAGTTTATAAGGCGGAGTCCTGACATTTACCCCTTTAAAGAATGTAAACATGGGACAGAGAGGCAATATTGAAAAAAAAAATCCCGCGCATTCAATTAAATAACGCATATGTATTATATCGTCATTCTATTCCCTTTTGAAATTATTTTTTTTCCCCGTAACCATTTGGTAATGTGACTATCAGGGGTTTGAGAAATCAGCTTTAAAGCTGATTTCAGCATTTTTTGTGTATGTTTTTGCTTTTCGGTTTTTTTTTCAGCCATTTGCAATTTTACTATTTCATCTTCTTTGAACTCTTTATTATTTGTAGTCACTCACAACCCTGGACCATTCAGTAATAATTGAATAGTACAACAGCATGCAGAGGACTATGCTGTTCAACCGAGTGATTTTCCATTTCTGTAAATTACTAACATTTTAAGGATACTATAGTGCACTTAAGTTACTTATAGTTTTGTCCCTGTGCCGATGCGAAGTATAATACAAACTACTATTCTTTTTGCGTCACGTCTTGAACATTTTAGACGAGGATTTTAGAATATTAACGTGCTTATACGGAGGTATAATAAACTCCTCAAAAAAAGTTTGGAAATCTGAGTTTGATCGGTTATATCTCCCGTTTCGTAGAAATGATCAATGCAAGCTTGGTATCACCGGAAAGATTATTTAATTTACCTTAAAATAATACCCTACTTGTTATGATTATGCCATCAGGGAAAGGGCAGTATCTTAAAATGTGGTGTAAAGTATAAATTGAAAAGCTGCAAAATGACCAAAGTTCGGTTAGTCACCTAATTGTTGTCGATGTTGATAAGTGAGTTTTCCATTGTCTCTTTGGTTGTTATACGCTCTAATGTGAACATTGACATGGATTGAAGAAACACCATGCAAAATAAGCAAGCAATAACAACAACAAGTGAAGAAAAAACATATATGGGCATTAAAAACTGGACAAAAGACGTCAAATTACTATCACGGACCTTTCACCACATTAACACCACAAAGTGATAAAAAAGTATCAGGAGCTTGATTTGCATGGATTTTCTCAGAGAAGGGGTATCAGAAGAATGGACTAGCCTGCATGCAGCCCAAACCTCAACCCCATTGAATATTTGTGGGATCAACTTGGCCGGGCTGTACGGAAGAGAGTCACAAATGCAACGACATTGGCAGGTTTGCGTCAATTACTGATTGACGAGTGGAATACCAACCCACAGCAACGAATCACAAAGCTCATCAACAGCATGTGGAAGTGGGGCACGGCGGTGGTGCAAGTACGTGGGTCTCCACCCGATACTGAACTCTGGTCATGTCATTAAAATCAATGAACATTGATGAAATCAAAGATCCATGGGAAGATAAACATGAAAATCCATGCCAATCAAGCCCCTGACACTTTTTTAAAATCATTTTGTGTTAATGTGGTGAGTTTAAATGTCTATGAGATTAAATGCCTTATATCCAATTTTTTAATGCCCATACATGTTAGTTTATTTGTTTGTTTTACTTTTTGTTGTTGCTGTTTGCTTACTTTGCAGGTGTTTCTTTCAATCCATGTCGATGTAATGTTCACATAAGAGTCCATAAACAACCAAAGAGACATTGAAAACTCACTTATCAACAACAACAAAAATTTGATGTTTTACCGAACATTGGTCATTTTGCAGCTTTTCAATTTACACTTTACACCACATTTTAAGACACCGCCCGTTCCCTGGTTGCATAATCATAACAAGTAGGGTATCATTTTACAGAAAATTAAATAATCGTTTAGATGATACCAGGCTTGCATTGATTATTATTACGAAACGGGAGATATAATCGATCAAACTCAGATTTCCAAACTTTTTTGAGGAGTTTATAACACGTATAATACAAGAGGGAAATATGAAACAGAGTGATTTGTGTCTGTGTAAGATTTATTTCAAGGTAAATCACTTATAGTTAATGAGCGTAATTGTTATCTTTAGAATGTTTTTTTTATTCTGCGTAGCTTCGACTAAGCCTTTTAAACAAGTGTTTCACAAATGTGGTGGACTGAGGAAGGGCATAGCATTCGTAATGTGCAAAACTAATCTTCTTATCTTTGGATTTTTTTCTTTTAAGTCTACATACTTTCTGCTGAGCCTTTTATTTGCTTAACAATAACGGTGAAGTACAGTGAAATGTGACCACGTTATTCGTATTGTTATGGTGTAAAGCACGTTATTCTGGTTGATACCCTTTAAAGGGCGTAAAGCTGGTGGTCAAGTGTTGAGATAGAAACATAACAACACGTTAAAGAACCCACACATGCAATTTACCAATAAGAGAAGGGCGAGTTGGCTCAGTGGTAGAGCGTCCGCTACTGGTCCGGAAGGTCGCGGGTTCGAGCCCCGGCCGGGTCATACCAAAGAATTTTTTTTTAAAATGATACCTTCTGCTTTTTAGCAGGCGCTCGGCATTCTAGAACAGAGAAGAGTAATAATAGCATTTATGTTATGCATGGCCCGCTGGAAGAACAGTCTATTATTTTGACTGACATGACTGAAGTGGCTCTCCTGGGTAAATGAAAAATATTATTATTAAAAACCCAGTGTTATGGGCACATATCGGTATCCACATCAGTATATGGGCTGCATGCCTACGAAATATTGTAATGAATTCGCTATTGTACTCCCTGCCATCTCTAATAATGACAATTCATTGATGAAAAGTCAGTAAATCAACTGTTATAATGTCAAGGATATCGTGCATAAAGATACTTTAAATTGTCCCAGTGTCCATGCAAAATATAAACACAAACCTTAGCCCTATTAGACGAGGATCTTAGGATAATAATAGCAATATTAGGGGATATATATATATATATATATATAGCCTATTTCCAAAAGGGGGAAGATCCATTTTTCATCAAATGTGACTTTTTTTACGTCAATATATACAATTTTAGTAGCACTATCAGATAACAAAAACGAAAAGTTAAAATTCCCCCCCAAAAGTGGTAAAAAATAGGCAATAAAAATGACTTTATTTCCAAAAGGGGGTAGATCCATTTCAGTTTATTTCCAAAAGGGGCTAGATCCAACATATAAAAATAAAGAAAATTTAAATAAAATAAATAACAAGTCAGATATTTTTTGTAAGTGTGGTTTACATTTGCATTGTCGGGTTCTTTGTTTGGCTAAGTTGGTTTTACTCGAAAACCTTGTAATGCGGATTAATTTGATAAATTCATTTTTCTTAGAATGGTATTGGATCTACGCCCTTTTGGAAATAAACTAGAGTTTGCTTCCAAAAGGGGGTACATCCAGTTTTTATCAAATTTCATTTTTCTGTCAAAATCCATATAATTTTAGCAGCTGTATAACATAACAAAAATGAGAAGGTGAAATTCAAGCTAAAAGTTCTAAAAATGACAACTAAAAATGACTTTTACTTTCAAAATGGCGTGCATCCATTTATTTTATTTCCAAAAGGGGGTAGATCCCAAAAAATGATAAATAAAAGCAAACATTTATAAAAATTGAAAACTCACAGATTTTTTCTGTGTGTGGTTTTACATTAGAATTGTGGGGTACATTTTGGTGTCAAGTTGGTTTTACACAGAAACATTGGAATAGTGGCTAAATTAGAAAACCCTTTTTTTCTCAGAATGGTGAAAGTGGATCTAGCCCCTTTGTGAAATAAACTCTTCATTATATATATATATATATATATATATATATATATATCTATATATATATCTATAATATATATATATATATATTCTATCTATATATCTATATATATATATATATATATAATAATTATATATAATATATATATATATTATAATATAATATATATATATAATTTATATATATATATCTATCTTTTCTGGCCCCCCCCCCCATGTTTGACTCGTTCAACACTGACAATACCATATAGTTTGTGAAGGATTGATGCAAAGTTTGTTTGATCGACCAAAACTACAGACTAATGCAGTTTCAGAACACTGGAGTTTATGTCAGCCATAACGGGGGGCTTCCAAAACAAGAAGGAAAGACAATTCAAAGGGTTATGTAATATGAGTCAGGTGCATTGAGATGTCAGTGTTATGCATGCTTGAAGCCCCCCAGTTAGCATAAAAAAATAGCACCCAAACCAAACAGGTCTATGCATGGGCTGTAAAAACACCATCATCAATATGTAAGGCGAGCGTGATTACGTGCCATTTATCTGTACTATGGCACCCCAAAGTAAATTGAATTGAATTAACATTTCTATGTGTGTAATTAGCAATTTGTTATATTGTATTACTATATGAATGAAAATCGCCCCATATCTATCATGAAAGCATCGAGGCTTAGACATCGCAGAGGAGACGTGGAATAGACTTTACACTGCAGTGCAATGGAGTTTAATTATTCTTTCATTTGGATGTCTGTTCATAATTCATCCACTGATGTACGTGTACATGTCATGAACACAAACACTCGGTCTTGGCATTTAGTCACATTTTCGCTAATTAAATTAAACTATTATTAAATTTCGCACGAGGTGTTGCTATGTTCGAATGAACATTTAAAGCGTGTTCTATTTTTGTCGACGATCCCAACAATTCAATCGATTATTTGCACTCGTAAAAATTATAATTTGAACGTTTCGAAGGTATTTCATATCAGCAAACAAGTGTATAAATTGTTGATACGTTTTCTATTTTCAAATGTACATATAATTATCGTCGGTGGTATGGTATGCCAAAAGGGTCTTAACCCTATTTCACTTTCCTGCCAAAACGGCGTTAATACATAAGATTTGATCACTCATAAAGCCCTTCTGGCATAAAGGTTAACTAGAGTTAAGACCTTTTGGCATACAACCGATGTTATAACCCATACTGCAGAGAAAACTGAGTTACTATTTTGTATATCCCTTGGTCATTTGGTATTTTTGTATATTTTCTTCCTGTACTCTCTGTTTGTAATAATCAGTGTAAAAATGTGAGACAAATTCGTTTCGATGTATTATAATTTTATATTTCAAAATAGGAGAACTTGACTGTTTACTAGTTCGTTCATTGAAATTCAGTTCGTTTTAAAGTAGGTCAAAGGTGTGAGGGTCACAGAAAACCACCGATTTTGTAAAGCCTTCACTGTAATTTGATTGTATCTGACAGAAGTAAATGTAAACCCAATATTTTTAATATTTCATTTAAATCTGACTTCATTTTAATGAAAACCATGTGCATTAAAATATCTGACGAGAGTTGACCAAGTACTAAATTTGAGTTTGACTGTTTCCCAGTTTTTCTTTTTAATTCACAGGCTATGTTACCTTCCCTCTTGTTCTCATATAGAAAGAAACATGGGCGACGATGAGGAGGGACGTGCCCACCCCCCCCCCGATTTTACATTGATTTTGTATCTGCGAACCTATGTAAAGCGCATAAAGCAGTTTTACATTGATTAGGTGATACATAAGTGTCAGTTGTTTATTATTATTATTATTATTATTATTATTATTATTATTATTATTATTATTATTATTATCATCATCATCATCATCATCATCATTATTATTATCATCATCATTATTATTCAAAAGTTGTGATGGGAATAATGCAGGGGAGATGATTGCAAATTCACCTCTACCACTTTTTAACACTGTTGTAATATCCAGGGGACGCTTTTTCCCCACGAGATGGTGTAATTATTTCGCTTTCGGCGTTTTCGCCCCCCCCCCCCCACCTCTGAAATCGCCGTTACTGGTAAGAGACACAGGTAGATGGATCGAAACATTACATATCGGAGGCAGTGATGTGTAGAAAGTACCGGAGTTTAACCCATTTTAAGTTAAGTAATATAATTGACCTATATATTAACAGCATGTCGGCATACCAGTCAAAGAACAAGAAATACAAAGGATGTTTTATGTGTGTTGGTGGGGGGGGGGGGGGCAGCCTTGAACACCAAACGATGTGTGCGTGCAGGTTGGGAGTTGGGGTGTAGTTGTGTGGCATCTTGGTTAAGCACGTATACCTATTTGGTTGGGTTTAAAGTTGAGTAGCAGGACTGGGAGAAGGCTTTACTTTGGGATAAACTACTCTAGAATCAAGTAAACTGCTCAAGGCTTCAGCTGTGGTCAAAAGTTAAGTACTTTTTTCTTTATACAGTCACCATCAGTACTGGTGTATAGCTTTGTATGGGATCAAATTCAATCAGGACGCCAGATTCTTGATTCTCCACTAGTAAACAACTTCGAGACAAACCCTTCCATTTAGGAGATCAGCTGGTGCATACATTGGTATATGTTTCAGTTCATTTAGTTGTCGTGGCATTTTTTTTCACTTCTCACAATCATGTAACTGGCCTTTAAGATATCACATGACGGTATATAGCACATTTTTATTTATTCATCTAGCCACAAGCGCCCGATGAGCCTAGGTTACAGCGAAAGCGTGTGGCGTCCGTTACAGTTTCAAAATGCTTCTATTTCATTATTTCTCAACCGATTATAAAGTCTTGTTTATTTCAATTTATTGGACTTGGGAAGGGTTTCCAAACGTTTATACGCAATTGTGCAATTCATTAATTATGAAAATTTATGCACGTTTGCTCAAAATCATAAAAATCACAAAAAGGAATTTTTAGTTCGTTAAATTTCTTGACCAAGTTTGATTCTATTTGTTCACTATAATGGGCTTCGTGGGGGCTACGAAACTTCTACGCACATTTTTCAATTCATTAAGTCAGTTTATGTAAATATATTCAAAATCACTCAATCGCTGCTTTACCTTCAGTTCTCAGTGTATTTTACTTCAGTTTATTTTATATGATAGGGCTTGGTGGAGACATTCAATCTTTTCCACGGAATTACGTAATTCATTAATTATGCAGATTCACGCAAATTTATACAAATTCACAAATAATTCTTCTTAATTTCTTTACCGATTTTTAATTTTGTTTGTTTATCTCATATAGGAGTAACAAGCTAATATGCAATATGGAATATGCTTGGAATTTACCAAATATCGAGCTTACTACCCAGTCAAGCTTATTATGCAGAAGCGAATTAAACATTGCGATAGTTGCGCCCGTTGTCGGATGAGCGCTACTTATCTGTTATTTCACATGCATGCCTGAGACCAAAACTAAAACTAAAAATTCTAAATTTTCTGGTAATGGACAAATAGTGCGCCTGCCCCGTTTTATTCGTATGGGCCTAAATCTTGTTAGAATATAAATACATTTTGGTGAAACCTCGTCAGTCTTTGTGAAAATTTCTGTCGTTCCATATCTTCCTCCTCTGCTGCTTGCAGAGTTTAAAGTGATAGGCTACATGTAACATTGTGGAGCTTCAATTTAAAAAAATGTCAAACTTTGATATCTGAGCTACATAGTAGTGTTCAAATGGACAAATAAACACCCTAGAATACAAAAGTTTGGAAAGTTATGCTGCCAATGACAAGGTATGAATGACAAAACAATTAATACTCGGGGCGGGTACAAAATAGACTAGATCTACAGTACACACAGTAAGTCTGTGGGAGGAAATAGGGAGTTGAATCCGGTCAACTTACGATTTTCACTTTTGTAAGCATTAAATCATCATTTTGAAATACAATTTTTTCAGGGCTTCATGTTCAGACCAGTCCTTATCAAAGACACTTTGAGTGTGGAGGATTATGTAGCTCACATTTTTTTAACTGTGATAAATGTTAGCCAATGGCTTTAAACGAGAAACACCTCAGAAAGCAACGAGTCAAACCCCCCCCCGGGGGGGGGGTACTCAGATTTGGTTCCGACGGGGGTGTGCAGCTGAAGTCGAAAAACCCGACCCTTGTTTAAGGGTCGTTTTGGCGGGAAATGGTACCTATTATTAAGGGTCTTTATGGAGAAAAGTGGGATTTTTTTTTTAGCATTTTAGCAATGAATAGGCGAAAATATCTAGTGTAAATCTTAAAATTTCAAAATCATGACCCATGTTTAAGGATTTTTTCCCCCAAACCAGACCCATGTTTAAGGATTTTTTGCGAAAATGTCACCTATTAGAGCGACACACTCCCGTTAACCTAACTAGGCAAGTACCCCCCCCCCCCCAGGGTCAAAACGCACATTTGAAAGGAGGAGCAGGTATATGAGGACAAACAACTAACAGTATTGTAGGCGAACGTGATACAAATCATACAATCATTCCTAATGACAACTTCCATCAGAGCCACGGCTCTGACTTCTAACAGCTCGAAACGCCCTCACGAATCGAGACTATCACAGAACGACGTAACTAATGGACTATTAAACTGCAATGACTATCAATAATACTTAGTGACTCGGGCAATGACTGTCAACGCTGCTTTGAAATACAAAAGACTCGGCCAATTAAAAGAGCGACGTGATGTTAATGGCACCGAAATCACGAATTGAATTGAAACTGCCTGAAAAATCAACGCCCAAAGTACAATATAAAAGTCCATTTGGATAAGTCCAAATGATACGTGGTGTGCAAAAAGCTTCGTCTTATTATGCCTAATTGAAATAAAGTAAATATATACGTCAGTTGCCATGAAAGTAACGCATCATCTTTTGAACTAAAATACTGCAGAACACTTTACCATTAACGTCGATGCTAATTTAATCACACACTTTTGACTAAATTACTTACATGTCAGGGGAAAAGACAGTGACCAAAGAGTAAATATACGACTTAACTCTATAGAATCATAGTATGTATTATACGCTTGTGAATATCAAAGTGCATGTATCTCAATTCGATGAGAGGCTTTCGGTACAACCATGTACGTTGGAAAACTCCACGTTCCGGTCAGAATGCTCCTGACGACGGCCAGAGCATTCTGACCGGAACGTGGGGTTTTCCAACGTACAAGATTATACCGAAAGCCTCTCATCGAATTGTGAATTTCGCCATGCAAACATTTAAGTCTTATACATGTATCTCCTTTTTCTGCAATTATGAGAAAAACGTTTCAAACAACCCTGCACAGAAAAATGTGCAAATCGGCATCTGTGAAATCTGACAATGCATTTTATTATTTAGAAGGAATAAATAATTGTCAAACAAATTTTATTAAAAAAAAGGTAAAATAAATTAATTCCGATTTTATGAACAACTGCATAATAATGGCCTAGTGTAGAGTTCAGTGGTTAACTTCCCACAGTCAAAGTGAAGTGGAAGAGCGCCATCCAGCGAATAAAATGCACAGTGAAAACGATGTTTACTATAATGAACTACGATGTAATGTATTTTTCATATGTCGCTCTCTGTATTTTACGATCACAACTACTGATCTATAATTTTAACAAAAACGTCAGAAAAAATGAACCAGTGGGACCTGCCATCTACAGTTTTCCGGGCTGTAACAGGCTATCACTGGTTGCCGGTATTGACGCGACGAACATAGGAACAAAAACAAACGCTTTCAATTCTGACATTTTTATAATGAACTGAACAGATAGCTGTCTAAAATTGTAAACAAGTGTTTGAAAATTTAAACAGCAATGTTCAATTTTTTAACAATAAGTATTACAGATTGAACTTTGCTATTTAAAACTGTTAACACTTGTTTAAACCTCTAAACAACTGTCTGAGCAGTTCATAGTAAACCGAGTTGTACACAATTCATACAGATTGATTTTACCGTGTGATGGAAAGGGGTATGAATGTTTCCAAAAATGCAAATAAACCGCCTTGATAAATATTCCAATAGTGCTCAACAATTAATCCAATAACTGTGTTTTAGTATTTCATTGAAGGGGGATATTTCTGAGGGTGGTGTAGATCGGTCAATTAAAAAAAAGGTTGGACCTGTAGAAACCATTCTGTAAATGATTGACAGGAGCTGCCGAATCCCAGGGGAAAGGTTCTGCGACCTCCCGAGGCCCTAACCCCCACCCATGTCATAATTATTAACACCTTTTGTTATTCGTCATTCTCTCCTTCTTCTTCTTCTTCTTCTTCTTCTTCTTCTTCTTCTTCTTCTTCTTCTTCTTCTTCTTCTTCTTCTCTTCGTCTTTGTCGTCTTCTTCTTCTTCTTCTTCTTCTTCTTCTTCTTCTTCTCCTTCTTCTTTTTCTTCTTCTTCTTCTACCTTTTCTTCCCTATGTACGTGTCTATTTCTGTGTGTTTCCTATGTCTGTTTCTCTGTTTGTGTATCGCTTGTATGTGAGAAGGAGAAAGAAAGAGTTTGAGCTGATATATACTAAGAAAAATAGGTTCAACTTTGCACCTTTAAATGTTCTAAAAGGTGCAAGGTTGAACCTTTCTAAAAGGTGCAAAGTTGCACCCGAAAGGAGCAGGATTGCACCTTAGAAAATTTAAAAAGGTATTTGATCTTGCAAACTGTGTGTGTGTGAACCGCAATTTACGTTCATTCGAGTGCTATTTATAGTATTTACATTATCATACAGTTTATTAACGTTTACAAATAGTTAAAAAACCCTACATAATTAAATGACACTGCAAGGGCTCGAACCTGCGACCTTCCGCACGTGAGGCGGACGCTCTACCCACTTGGCCATCACCATCACGCTGGCCGTGAAGGTGCTCATTTTCAACTGCTTATATTGTATTGAAGCCGAAGGTGCATTATTTTCATCCTTTTAAGGTGCAAACTTGGACCTACTAGGCCGTTTTCTTAATATATTCAAATTCCATGCATACCTTTTAAACAAAGGTTGTTCTTGACAACCTGAAAGCTTGTCTAAGCTTGTTAGACATAGAAAACGGTATAATGTATGCAAAATGCATTTTCAGTATTGAAATTGTATTCATAAAAACAGGTGAAAGAAATAGCTCATCACCTGGCTTCGAAAGAGAAAACATCCATAAATTTGAATACAAATATGCACCTAAAAGGTGCAAACTTGCAAACATGATGGAGTGGGGCGAGCGCTCAGCCGTGAAAGGTGCAGATTTGCTCTGCACCTATTTCCGCAAAGTTGTACCTTGTACGCACCTTTATTTTTAGTGTATACAAGAGCACAATTGTTGTTGTAAATGTAAGTATATAGCTTGACATTGTGTGGATACCTTCTATTAAAGGTGTCTAAAGGCTATTTCAAGGCTGAAATATAAAAATTGGCTCTCAATGATTATGTGTGTATTCTGTGCGTTGTATGTTTAATCAAATTTATGTGGTTGTTTGAACAATGCTCGTGTGTGTATGCCTTTTTAAAGTATATGCGTTACTATTGTGTGTTGATATTTGAAAATAGTTAATCCCTCCCCCAATACCATTTGTCAGTAACTCAATAATTTCAATGAACTTTCTGGCCAGCTTGTTCATGATACAGCGTACTTCTACGAAAGCAAAAATGTTTAATTCGCGACAGGCCTCCGTGACGTACACGGTAGTTGGAGAAAAAGACTTACTACTACCCTCGTACTTCAAAACATCGAAGAGCAAAAAAAAAAATAATAATAATAAATACAATTTAAGAAAAGAAACAAAATAATTGGAGCTTGAATTTGAATCAGTCGGAAAGTTAACGCACCATGTGATTTACTTTATCTCCCCCCCCCCCCACAACAAAGCGGTGAACGTGTTGTAAGAATCAAATAAAGACTGCCACTCGTAATTATTTTCTCTCCCAATTTCGTTCTCGGACAGGTACCCATCTCGATTTAAAGTTCATGGCTTAAGCTCGAGCGTAAATAAAACAATATTGGGTTTACTAACATTATTTTCTCTGCAAATAATTACGAGGGGAGGCTGAAAAGTTCACAGGTTGACTTAGAAGCTGCAGCACTATAGTCATGGATTAAATTCAGTCTTTTCTGATCATAACTGCATTGGGTTTTTTTTTCAGATATCTTTTCTTGTTTTCCTGTAAGAAATAATCTTACGTTAGCAGTTGAGGTTTCTGAAAATTGTCATTTTGGGCAGATTTTTTCGATAGCAGAGACATTCCCTTCCAGACAGTGTAATCATCTGAAACCGGGCGAGTTGACTTAGTGGTAGAGCGTCCGCTTCTGGTCCGGAAGGTCGCGGGTCGAGCCCCGGCCGGGTCACGCCAAAGACTTTTTAAAAATAGTACCTTCCGCTTTCTAGCCAGGCGCTCGGCATTTTAGAACAGAGAAGGGTAATAATAACATTTATGTTATGCAGGGCCCGCTGGTAGAGCAGTCTTTGTGACTGAAGTGGCTACCCTGGGTAAATAGGACGTTATTATTTTTATTATTATTTGTTATCTTTCTGGGGGGGTTTTATGCTCTTCTGATATTCTTTCCAGTCTATCCACCACATTTTAAGCCAATAACTTTATGACGTTGTATTCGCAACAGTGATAACCACATTTGAGTAAATCGTTCAGCATTTTAAGCCCTTAAAACGGTGACCCATGTCTGGGAAAGCAAGTCTTTGCCATCAAATCTGCCAAAAATGACAATTTTCACAACCGTCAACTGCCAATGTAAATACATGCTAACGGAAAAACAAGAAGAGATATCTGAAAAGAAGCAATCCAGATAATATTAGAAAAGGGTGAATCTTATGCAATACTAGCTTCATTGCTGTAGCGTGACTATTAGTCACCCCATACAATCTACAACCTCCTCTCGTATTGTTGTTGAAAAATTTGGAGATTTGACGACATATACATGTTAATGGTTTGGGCTTATAGGTTATGCCATGCAACACTTCCTTGGCTTGTAAGAGAATATCAACTCTCTTGACGGAGATATATTCATTATCAATATTGACATGAAGAGAACAAAAGAGTAAGTAAATCAATCAATTAATCAATTTCGTTCAATCAATTAATGAATCAAACATTCAATTAATACAACTATAGTTAAATATGAAATCAATGTAATCATAAAATTAAATATACATATATATATATATATATATAAAAAAAAAAAAAAAAAAAAAAAAAAAAAAAAAAAAAAAAAAAAAAAAAATTAAAAATTATTTATTTAAATTTAGTTTATTTATTTATTTATTTATTTATTATTTATTCATTTATTATTTAATTTAGTTATTTATTTATTTATTTATTTATGTTATTCATTCATTATTTAATTTAATTTATTATTTATTTATTATCTATTTATCTATTTATATTTATTTATTTATTTATTTATTTATGTATTATACTATTTATATTATTTCTTTATTATTCATTTATTTATTTATTTAATTATTATTTATTTATTTATCTATTTATATTTATTTATTTATTTATTTATTTATTTATTTATTTATTTACTTTATTTATTTATTTATTATTATTTTATTCTATTTATATTATTCATTTATTATTTATTTATTATTTATATTTATTTAATTCATTCATTTATTTATTTATTTATTTATTTATTTATTTATCTATTTATCTATTTATATTATTTATTTATTATTTATTTATGTATTTATTATTTATATTATTTATTATTTATTCATTTATTTATTTAATTATTTATTTATTTATTTATTTATCTATTTATAAACTTTATTGTATTATTTATTTATTTATTTATTATTTATTTATTTATTTATTTATCTATTTATATTTATTTATTTATTTATTTATTTATGTATTTATGTATTTATGTATTAATATTTATTTATTTATTTATTTATTTATTTTTTATTTATTTATTTATCTATTTAATATTTATTTATTTATTTATTTATTTATTTATTTATTTATTTATGACACAATTTTTATTCAATTTAGCCAAATCAGTAAAAATACAACAATAAAAGTATTTCAATACATAAAACGATTTAGTTCATATACAAAGTTAAATCATGAAATACAAAAATAATTCCACCAACTCAAAGTACGTAAACTAAGACACACAGGGTAAATAATGAATTAATATGTAACGGTTGATACATCACTGAAATTGCATATAAGCCATTTCTATATAAAATGATATAACGAAATAGAACATTTTGTATCAAAATGTTGCATAAATGAATTATACAATTTCAGAACTAGGATTTATATGTCATAGAAATATATATGTAATAAATTGGAATGTACAAACCCCCCCCCCAAAAAAAAAAAAATACGTGCGATATACTTAATCAAATTAAAGAACACATTAATTGAATCTTAACAATTAGAATAAAAATATTAACCCAGTTGTTTTCCTAATTAGGTTAATCTAGTTTCAGTGACTGAGAGAGTGGAGAGAAAAAGTTGAGAGAGACTGATCGTGAGATGGAAGGGAAGGAAAGAGCGAAGAAGAAGGGAGAAGGAAGCGGATAAATTGTGACATTAATTTGAATCATTTACTGATTTAGATCATCCAGACATTTGATGTTACATTAGTTCGCTTAATTTCCTTTGAAAACAATCTATAGCAGGCCCGTAACCAGATTTTTTTGAGGGGGTTCGAAAATCTGAGTCACCGGACATCTTGCGAGGGAGCGAAGCGACCGAGTGGGGGAGGGTGTGGGAGGGGGTATCTTCCCTCCCAGAGCAAGAGCAGGGAAATTTTGCATTTTGAGCCCCCCCCCCCCCGAAAAAAAAAAAAACAGCGTTTTGATGCCTGTTTTTTTTTACAGGTATAACGGCAGTATGATTTTCTCCAAAGAGCAAACTTAGGGGCATGATTACTTAGAACTTTTTTTTCCTCGATAGATAATAACACCAAATTTGGTTGGATGTTTAAAAATTATTTCATGACAATTTCAGATTTCAAATTGAAATACTCTTATATATTTTAAAGATAGTTAAAAGTTCTTAACAAATTTTGATTATCTTACTTCTTAGTGTAGCTACTGTTGTTATAATAAAAAGAGTGTTCTAGCCAGCAAGGTTAGGAAATATATAATAACTATTGATAAGAGCAAAGAGCAGAATTTCAATTCGACTGAATAGACTGTTCCATTTTTATTGGGCCACCCGGTATTGCGTAAATTTGTGCGAGTCTGGCACAAGGCACATGGCCGACCTTTATAGTAGTACATTCACATCAGTGGTAGATTTCCCGCACAGACCCGGCGTGGTTGCTAGTCATTATATGTTTTTCATGTTCTGGCAACATTGGTGTCCTGTGTGCACAGTGGTAACGTT
>JZLH01S0069942.1:25549-46181 GCA_001188425.1 Eucidaris tribuloides
ACACCACACACACACACACACGACACACACACACACACACACACGACACGACACACACACACACACACACACACACACACACACACACACACACACACACACACACACACACACACACACACACACCCCACCACACACACACATACACCACATACTCGAACTTCACACAAACTTAAAACTTTGTGGGTGGCGCTATTCCGCGTGACACGTCACGCATAATTTCATGTGAGTCCAATGAAAATAACGATTTCAGCCTAATTTTACATATGAATGAGCAACGCGTAAAACACTTTTAGCAGAATAAAATGCGAGAACAGTGAGCTACAGGTATAGTTAATCACAAAATGCTCGAGATTGGCGGTTGCTGGAGGAGTAGTGCGCAAGAGAGAGAAACTGACGAAATACATTCTAGGTTAAACTGATGGACTGGTATCATAGATCCAATAAGATCTATCGCGAATGTTGTTTTATCTGATAAACGGTTCTGAAATCAAGGTAAACATTTCTTCACCTTGTAGAATATTTCATCGGACTGTCTTTTAATCACTAAGAGAGGACATCGTATATTTTACTCAAGAAAGAGTCACCATGACATAATTTTGCTCCCAAACCCCTCGCCACTTTGATTCCAAACGAAATGACAATGAGTAATTCTTCTGTGGACGAGACCGTAACCTCGTCGGCGTCCGCCGGCATTGTGGTCGTCACGACGTTCCAGATATTGTTCGGTTTGCTGGGGATGTTGGGAAACTTTTTGTGTTTCATCGTTCTACGGAAACAATCGGCCACGAATCACACCAACTGGTTGATCGTCAACCAGTGCGTGACTGATTTCCTAACATCTGTTCTTCTCGTGGCGGCCACCGTCGAACTACGCTGGTTTGGAACCCCACCGGGACTCGATGCTTTCGGGGACCTCTACTGCCGATTTTGGAATTCTCGAAGTATCCTTTTCATCGGTTTTGCTATCTCCACATTTAATTTGACGATTATATCGCTGGAAAGATATATTGCTGTGGTCCATCCAATGTGGTATGTGGTTCGCTTTAAGCGCAAAACGACGTACATTCTTGCGGCGACGTCTTGGATTACTGCCCCAGTCATGCAAATCATAATTCTGATTATACAGTTTGATTACATAGACGGCGAATGTGTGTACATCCCCACCAGTCCCGCATTAGGAGTGGTGGTGTTTATTTGGGAGTATTTTATGCCGGTGGCGGTCATGACATATTCATTCGTCCGAATCACCCTAAAACTGCAGTCTCTGAATCGAGTGTCGGCAGAACAAGACGATAAATCTCAGCCATCGGGGAGCAACGCGGGACCCCCGGCCGCCCTCGACACCGGGCCGTCTACCCAAGCAAGCGGTTCGAGTCAACACCCACCGACATCGCAAGACCAAGGTCCGAAACCCATCGCAGCAGCTGCACCCGCACCTGCCCCGCAACCACAGGTCTCCGGAAGCGTCCGGCGACGAAACATCACCATCACCCTCCTCATCATCTACGTGAGTTACCTGATTTGCTGGACGCCCAATCAGTGGGTGTTTCTCGTGTTCAACTTTGGTGTCATCCCGAATTATCTCGGAAGCACGGGCCACATTATAACGACGATTCTCGCCACCATGAATATCTGCATCAATCCCATAGTGTACGCTTTCAGGTATAATGCCTTTAGGAAAGGTCTGAAGGAGTTGCTGACTCGTTGCTTACGACGATAATGGTGTAATATTGTTGTGAGTAAATTTAGGCGACGATTTGCTTCACGTAGATCATCAAGAAACGTTTTGGTTGTTATATGATTCCCGAACTTAAAGATGTTATGATTTCACGAAGAGTTGAATTTGCTTTACCTAACACCTGTGGAGTCGGGAGATATACTTGAAGACACTGACTTTGAGAAAATGAAAACGGGTATGCCAAGAAAAAAAATTACACAGCAAGCCGTATTTGTTATACAGGTACAGCTTAATTGGCTTTACAAAACGGTTAGGAGGAATGATAGAAAAGGGGTAAGCGTTAAAGGTAACAAAATGGTTGATGGTGTCGATTGGATACCTCATATTCCGATAATGAATGTTAATGGTATTTTGCTGTTTGAAGGAGGTGTGCAGAAAAGGGAATTTATGAAATCACAAGTAAATTAACCTGTTAATAATTAACCTGTTAACTTGTACTGATTTTCAAAGAATCGTCCTCTAGAAATATGGTATTTACTCGGCAGTCTGCTGGATTATAGGCGAAACATGATTATCTCTATCGCGGTGTTATTTCCCTAAAATAGCGACAGATGTGTGCCTTTCTTTTGTAATTTTATGTGTTTTAAAGTGAAAAAAGGAAGAAATCTTGCACATGATGAATGGAGCTACCGTGGCGAATAGAATTGTTCTCTCTCTTTGACGCATGAAAGGCGAGGTTCCATTCTCGTCACGCGCATTTTTACGGACAAGGCGATTACTCCACATTGCTGCTCCTCTACCTGGAAGTGAAATAGAGACCTGGTGGAAACTGGGGTAATACTGATAGTTGCAGGGCCCTCTGGGTGAGCAGTGTCTGTAACTGAACAGGGTAGCCTGTATAAATAAGACGTTGTTATTGTTACTAATATTATAATTTCACCTTCTTTCACAATAAATTAAAAATCATCACAACTGAGCTGTACATAATATTGTTAATCTCACGGTGTATAGCCCAATATTGTTAAGAGATATCGTGTGTATCTTTAAAATCTTGGGAGTGAATCAGTGCTCGTTGTAGAACAAAAGTTTGGATGTTAACTCTTATTATGCCAGAGAAATAATTACACTGTAAAAATACTCAACACTTTATAAACACTTTTCTGTAACACTTTATAAACACTTGAACACGTTTATCTGGAAATCATAAACACGTTTAGTTAGAAATTCCGTGGATCACTTATATGAAATTTATTTCTGGAACACTTCGTAAACACTTGAACACGTTTAATTTGAAATTATAAACATGTTAAATGTTTAGGTGTTGAAAATAATAAATGCGATAACAAATATTTTAATGAACACCCAAACACTTAAGTGTTTAAATCTTTACAAAATATTTGTTGACACGTTTATGATTATCAACACCTAAACTCTTAAACGTGTTTATGAAACGTGTTCAAGTGTATATGAAGTATTCCAGAAATAAACACAAACTTTTGATATCACACAGGTGATACACAGAATTTCACACATTTTACACAGAACTAAACGTGTTTATGATTTCCAGGTAAACATATTCAAGTGTTTATAAAGTCTTATAGAAAAGTGTGTGAAAACAAATGTTTAGTGTATTTACAGTGTAGAGTTATATGGACTTTTGTGTATTATTTTCATGGTATATATTTGCACTTCTGAATTGAATTGAATGATGTCTGATCATGATAGAAAGTGAATCCATGCAAAGCTGTATACAGCAAATACTGACGGTAGTTAAAAAAGTTACCACACAATATTCACAGAAAAAAGTTTAAAAGCCATGGCTAACATTTACCACATTTTAAAAAATCTGAGCAGCACATGATTCCCCATGCTCCAGTGTCTTTGATGAGGTCTAAAAATGAAGCCCTGAAAAAATTGTATTTCAAAATGATTATTTAGTGCTTTTAAAAATGAAATTCGTACGTTGACCAGATTCACTTGCCCATTTTCTCCATAGACTTACTGTTGTGTACACCTAGGCTATTAAAACTCGCCCCGAGTTTTAATTGTTTATTCATGCATAACTTGCCATTGGCAGTGTAAGCTTTCCGAACTTTGTATTCTGGGGTGTTTATTTGTCCATTTTGAACACTACTATGTAGCTCAGATATCAAATTGTAAGCTCCACAAATGTTCGCCTATCACTTTAAAGCCATTGGCTAACATTAACCACAGTTACAATATGTGAGCTCCATAATCCTCCACACTCAAAGTGTCGTTGATAAGGTCTAAAAATGAAGCCCTAAAAAAATTGTATTTCAAAATGATTTAGTGTTTTAAAAAAGTGATAATCTACAAGCATTCAAATTGACCGGATTCACCTGCCCATTTCCTCTCATTGACATACTGTGTGCAGATGTAGGCCATTTTATCATCCACCAGAGTAGAAATATTCATGCATACCTTGCCATTGCCAGCATAACTTTGTTCATTTGAACACTACTATGTAGCTCAGATAGCATTTTTTTAATTGAAGCTCCACAATGTTACTCTATCACTCTAAACAGTGTATTTGATTCTAGAATCATTTAATCCCCAAATGGGGATTTCTTCCAATCATGCTATCTCCCTTTGTGATGGGTGCTGAATTCAGAATTACTATTGTTGGATAATTGAAGTTTATTACCTGATTTTGTAGTGTGCCTTCCTTGATAAAATTGCATACAATTTTTTCTGCGTCACAGGCGATACATTTCACCAAATTCATTAAGTTCAAATTTGGAAGGACATTAAAGAGAATAAATTCCACGTACCAAAGATAAGACAAAACAGGTTTCAAATTAATGAAATGTCATGGCGAAAGAGGGACACCAAAACGTTTTAGTCAGAAGTGACTCATTATAGTTCGGATGGTACAAGTGGATTCATTATTCAATTGCCATAGCAACGGTTAGCAAACAGAAGGCCTGCTTGTTTTTTTACTTCGTTGAAAAAATAGAGTTTCACTAAAAGGTGTTCTATAGTTTTTGGTCAATGGTGAAAACTAACCTTTCTCAATTTTTATAAATAGATCTATTTTATCTATTGAATAGATAAAATAGATATAAATGTTATACCCTGAAAATCACATGCACAGTATCGCTTCCATTTTTGAGACATGAAAAAAACATAAAAAGTCGAGACCCCCGAGTTTTGCCATAGGCATTTTACATACTTAAATCTGCTCGCTGAATATTTAACACTGACAACATGTCACGATCAATATTTAATTGTTCTGTAAGTTTGATGTTGTTGTCTTCTGATGTCTGGCATGAGAGTATGATACTTTGTTAAAGATTGGTGAAAATTTGTCTGATCGACCAAAACTATACAACAGCCAAGCTGTTGGTCTACAGTCTGTTATAATCAATCTGTTGATGTTTAGATGAATTATATTTGGTGTTACAAATTCTTTCTAATGAAATACCCCGTCGAGTGTGTGAAATTCAGCACTCCAGGATTTGCAATGGTGTTATTCGTGAATACGATATTTATCGAAACAATAACTTAACATAAAGGTTAATATCTTGACACCAAGATTTACGAAAATCGCCAAATTACTTGATTAGTTTGATACAGTCTACAAGGGTTTTCACATAACCAACTCATTTTTACAATGTTTGCCAAATTAATTTGATATGGTAACATAATGGAAGGCTTTATAAATCAAAGAAAGAAAGATATCAAAGCCCAGGGTTTTTTTACTGTGGGCAAATTTAGGAAGTTTCATTTCTGTTCAAACGTATGTGCCTGTTTTGTGATGGAATAGTAAATTTGGTTGATACAGTTAATTTAAACGCTACGATTAAAGTTTGACGTTTTAATAATTGTAGATATTAAGAATAAAATAATGATCAGTAAAATTTTGGACAAGTTAAAGATGACATGATTGATTGATTGATTGATTGATAGATTGATGGATGGATTGATGGATTGATGGATTGATGGATTGATTGATTGATAAATCGATTGATTGATTCTCCCCTATCAATAATATTTCATTGACAAATTTGTCATTATTTGCTATAAGAACTTAAGAATTACTCGATGAAATACAACACATGGTATACACAAACTATTTTATAACAAAAATATTATTTTACAGCTAAAGCAAATACAATATTAAAGGCAGGGTATCTCTTTTGCATGCCTAAATATTATCATTGTGTAAATACGATGGCATTTAGAAGAAAATGCAATCTGGGAACCTTTAGCAAAATATGGGAGCTAGAAACTCAGTTTTAGTGGATTTATATTGACCGTTAGACTCTGATTTGAATTATTTCTCGCGAGAAACAAATTCCTACCATAGAACGTACACTGAACGGCTATTGTTTTTCTTTCGAATTTTTCAAATTCTAGGGATTAATAGCCTAAGGGCATGGGTTATCTTTTCCTGGTCCGCGGGGATGTTTGCAAATGAGATTCACTGCCTTTAAACTAATTTGAGCGGCTGAGGGGTTAAATTGCACACTAAGAAAAATAGATTCAATTTTGCTCCTTTAAAGATGCAAACCGATATCACACTGGGAGCACCTTTAAAGGTGCAACTTTGCACCTTTCTGAAAGGTGCAAAGTAGCACCTGAAAGGTGCAGGGTTGTACCATAAAAAAATAAAAAAGTGTTTTTCTTTTCCTTGCAAACTGTGTGTGTGTGTGAACCGCAATTTACGTTCATTCGAGTGCTATTTATAGTATTTACATTATAATGCAATTTATTAAAATTTACAAATATTTGTAAACTCATACATAATGACCCTGCCGGGGGTCGAACCTGCGACCTTCCGGACGTGAGGCGGACGCTCTACCCACTTGGCCATCACGCTGGCCGTGAAGGTGTTTATTTTCACCTGATTGTGTTGAAGCCGAATGCGCATTACTTTCATCCTTTTAAGGTGCAAACTTGGACCTATAGGCCGTTTTCGTAATATATTCAAATTCCATGCATATACCTTTTAAACAAAGGTTGTTTTTGACATCCTGAAAGCTTGTCTGAGCTTGTCCGACATAGAAAATATTATAATTTATGCAAGTTGCATTTTCAGTATTGAAATTGTATTCATAGAACCAGGTGAAAGAAATAGCTTACACCAGGCTTCGGAAGAGAACACATCCATAAATTTGATTACATTATGAAAGTGGTCTATTGGAGGCAAAATGTGCTCCCATAAGGTGCAAACTTGCAAACATAATGGAGTGGGGTGAGTGGTCAGCCGTAAAAGGTGCAGATTTGCACGAATACCGTGGCAGAAATTACTCTGCACCTATTTCCGCAAAGTTGCACCTTGTACGCACCTTTATTTTTTTAGTGTGTGGGATAACTCTCACTGTTACAATTTCAAGAAACAGGTTTAAAATAATATCCAAATCCATCGAAAGAGAGAGTGAGATGGTTTTAAAACCTTCTATAAACATAATACTTTTCTGACATTGTAATTAGTATCAGAGGCATGGACCCTAAATCTTCACTTTGCTATCTTGCTTTGTATGTCAGTTATAGTCCAGTATAGGGTAGGGGTGAGTCCGGGTGACAACACGGTGAAATCTTAGGAAGGGGCGAAAAACCCAGGATTTTGCGACAAGCAAACAAATGGGGGTCATCAGTTCGGGACAAAATACAAGTACAATACAATACAATACAATATAATAATTATTTTTATAGCGCTATACACGCATGTCGTTTATACGCGCTTAAACAAGCTCATAACCATATCAATACAATACTACATATAATCAGATTAAATCGAAAATTATTACAAACAAAAACGATAACATTAAGTATGCAAAAAATTATTACAAACAAAACTCATAACATTAAGTATGCGAAAATTATTAAATCATTATTATTAACAGGTGGGCTCTTTAATCGATTTTTTGAAAATATGCGATTGAAGGAATGAACGGACTGTGAAGGGGAGATCATTCCACAGTCTGGAGCAAGTGTCGATGAAAGCATTGTCGCGCGACTTGAGCTGGACTTTGGAATTTCGAGAAAGACTTGGTCAGAAGAAGAACGGAGGCCTTGTCTTGGTGCCGATGTAATAGTAGGGACTGAAGATATGATGGAGAGTTGACATTGTAGGCATTATGTGATGGATCAAGGATCTTGAATGGTATCGCTATTAACAGGGAGCCATGCAGTTCATTTAACAAAGGTGACCATGCGTCGTATTTCTTGTTTGAAGATGGGTTTTGCAGCCCGGTTTTGAACTTTTTGGAGACGAATTGTGTCTGATGATTTGATACCCTGGAGAAGAGTAATTAGCGTAGCTCGCAGTCTTGAAGAGATGAGACCGATGCTGCGTGCTCATGCATCCTGTGTAATGTGTGGTCTAATTCGCGACAGATTAGAGAAGGTGGAAATGTAGTCTCTCACAATGCATATACGTGATGGTTATATTTTCAGTGGAAGAGTACACAGACTACACGCAAGATCCGAACAGATGAGGAAGGGAGATGGATGTGTCCCTGGAGGTAAGGGAAATGTCAGATACCAGATTTGGCTTGAAATGTGGAGAAGATACAACCAAGAAACTCGTTTTGTTAGAAGTTTAACTTCAAGGTATTGGATTCCATCCAAGATTGAAGATGCTGGAATGCAGTTTGAAGAGAACTGAAGAGCGCTGATCACAGAATTTGGAAGCTTTTGGATCAGCCGATACGTACAGGTAATGTCGTCAGTCGTAGATGTGGTAATTAACATTGTGAAGTTGATGATATCAGAAGATCCGGTCGAAGGCTGGCCGGGGCGCGCTAGCATGAAAAGAGTTTGGGGGCCTAGTACTGACCCCTGAGGGGACTCCATGCATCGACTGCTTTGGATCAGATAATTCTCCAGCAAACTTACATTTCGAGTCCGGTTTGATAAATATGAATTCGAACCAAGAGTTGACGACACCTCTGAGTCCAAACTGATGCATCCGTTGGAAGCAAACTGTCGTCGACACAGCGTCAAATGCGCAGACATATCAGAAGGAACAACAAACAACAACGCGCTTATTGTCAATGCTGCAGAATGTCATGTCTTGATTCTCAGCAGGGCATCTCCCGTGCTATGATGCTTCCGATATGCAGACTGGAGGTTCGTCGCTGCAGAGCCCTGCATCTCTAGATGTTGCTGTATTGTGATGTAGGGCGATTTTTCAATAACTTTTGACAGGAAAAGGTATGTTTTGAAACAGGTCTATAGTTCTTCAAGTTTTCATGATCAAGAGTAGATTTCTTGAGGAGAGGAGTGATTACCGCTTCTTTCAATGATGATGGAAACACTCCAGATCGCAATGATGAATTGACAACAGAGGTAATGTATGGTAGGAAGAGGTTAACGTTCTCTTTCAGTAACCAGACTGGGAGTGGGTCAAGCTCACACGACTTATTTGGCGAGCCCATAATTACTTTACGAATCTTCTCCATTGAAACAGGTTCAAAGTGATAGAGTTCAGCATCAGGTGTAGGAGCTTCATTATCACTTGCTTCAGTGATATTAGATTGAAGAGAGGCACAGATTTTCCTCACTTTCTCACAAAAATAAGAAGCAAAGTCATTGGCAAGTTCACTGGGAGATGTGTGGGCTGGTAGCGCAGCTGGGGATTTATCTTGAAGACTGTTCAAGATTCTGAACACCTTCTTGACATCAGTATCAGTTAACATTTTATTGAAATATGTAGACTTGGCAGATTCAACCATACTGCAGACTAAATGAACTTGATCAAGATACTTGGCTCGATCATTATCAGCTTTACTCTTGAACCAGGCCCGTTCAAGCTTACGGCGAAGACGGCGGGCAGCATAAATCTCGTTAGTGTACCACGGAGGATGGGAACGGAAATTATGTGTCCGCTTTTTTGGTGGACACAAGTCATCCAGGACAGACGAAATAGCATGATTAAAGAAAATTGTTTGATCATCCACAGATGCATCAAATGGAAATTCAGACAAAACATCAACCAACTGAGAAGTGAACAATTCTCTGTTCAAGCTTTGGAAATTCCGAGCGGTAGATGTGATCCGTTGTGGTTGTGGACTTGATAAATCAAGATGGCAGCTCAAAACATGATGGTCTGAGAATGATTTATCGTGAGGCTGACAAGATTTCACGAGAGAGTCTTTGTTAGATATGATGAGATCAAGTGTATGACCTCGGCGGTGTGTAGGGCCCTGAATATGTTGGGTGAAACCAAACTCATTTAAGGATGCAAGAAACTGTGTAGTATCAGCTTTATTTGGGTCATCAATATGGATGTTGAAGTCACCAAGCAACAAAACCTTCCAAGAATAACTCGATAAATACTCAAGGAGTTCATCAAACTCAGCAAGAAAATCGACTGTTCTCAACCCATTTCTTGCAGATGGAGGGGGCCGGTAGATCAGGATGAAATATACAGACTTCTGTGGGTTAGTAACACAGACACATTCATAAGTGTTGTGCTCTAAATTCATGTTTACTGTTGACAGCTTGAGATGAGATCTAAAGAGGATAGCAACACCACCATGAGCATCATCTCCTCCACGGGGAACACTGATGAATGAGTAGCCATCAGGTGTGCTTTCAGTGATAACGACAGAATCCTCTGTTCTCAACCATGTTTCTGTCAGAAACATGATGTCATTATTGTTTTCCAGGACATAATCAAATAAGAGTGTCGTCTTATTTCGAAGAGACTGGCAGTTCCAGAGATGAACAGTAAGTTCTTCTTCCTGTCTCTTTTTCAATTCCAAGTCAGTATCACATGTAGGCATTTGCGAAGGGTTTTCTAGTAGATTATTCAATATATGAGTTTTTCCAGTTCTTTTATTGATGTGTTGACCTGCTCGCTTTCCTCTCATATGACATATACCAAGTTCCTTAATTCGATGGTAAGTCTCATTTGATATATGACGAGTACCAGGACCACGGCGAAGAGAATACAAGTCTTGTACAGTATAAGATATAGGCTCAGAAGCCCTTGTGTGCAATCCAGACATGACATTGTTTGGTATGGAGTAGGTGCGGTCATCCGTTGACAAGCCATTCAAGTTCACTTGGACTGAGGACTGGTCCATTGTTAGGTGAACTGCATTAACAATGGAACCGATTAATGCAGTGATAACCAGTACATTGTACACTGTAGCTATGCTGAGTAACATGTTCAAAGTTGCAGAAAGCCAACCCAATGTTGAATCCAAAACACATCAAAATTTCATGATTGCAAATGTAACAACTGGCCAAAGTTGTCTACCAATGTCCATGAAATCAGTGAAGACTTTTGGTTGAGAAACTAAATCCAAACAAAAGATATAAACCACAGAAACAGCTGAAAAAGTGACAGCACAAAATAACACATGGCAGCAGCTAAACAGCGCCAACACAACCAATGACAGATCATTGATTTATGGAGCACATTGATACGAGAGGCAAAAAAAAAGGCATCAAGTCCCAAAGAAGTGACAATCAAAGAGGAATATTAGGTTCGAAAGAACGCTGCTTTATATGGTGCAAATCTGATGTCATTTCGCATCGGTACGTCGATAAAAATCGAGGGAGGCGAAATTGTAAAACAAAAAAAAACACCTCTTAAACATATTTTGAGAACGATATGGCCACCTCCCCTCCCCTTCCCCATCCCTTCCCCTTCCCCATCCCCTTCCCCTTCCCCTTCCCCTCCCCCTTCCCCTTCCCCTTCCCCTTCCCCCTCCCCCTTCCCCTTCCCCTTCCCCCTCCCTATACCTGGTCCGCTGAACCGCACAGCGACTCGACGGAGTAAATGGCTGACATAATTTCTTGGGGTCCGGGAGAACCTACTTAAATCCACTGCTTGTAGTGTGCATGGAGTCGAACAACACTTGAAATGTAGGTTAACATGAAGTAATATACAAGACGAATGTGGGACAAATAAACAGAAAGTGTGGAGGAGTGGGAGAGGAAAATGTTATGTTCTTCATGAGAGTAATATATCCGTGGGAGTTCGTAAATATGAAAAGCAATTTTACTCATTTCCTTTTCATGACGATTGCCCATTAACATATATATAGGTACGTATTATAGGAATATAACAACTCCTATACGCCAATCCAGTTTCTACGGGGGGGGGGGGTCTCACATGGCAATTCGCATTATAGGAATGCTATATACCAACCTGCCTATATCAAGTCAAAATGATTATAGTGGTAGTGGTACATCGAATAATTATTAACCAATTAAAGAGAATACACAGTACTGGTTGATGATGGAAAATCTTTCATCAAAATTCTTGCTTTCCAGGTGAGAGTATATCACATTTACATTATAATGTGGGACTAATTCACTCCATATGCAATAAAAAGATGAGGGATTGGCAGTTCCATATGAAGTGTCCATTCCATTGCTAAAGTGTATATGTCAACAATTAACATACAGATTTCTGTGTTAATACTTTGTCAGCAGTGGGGACTTGTGTAGCAGATTTGTCAAAAACGAAGTGTTCTGTTGTTTTTAACTACTCTCCCCTGTACTATAATGACATTTTCAGAATACCGGATCTGTTCACAGAAGGTTTGAAAGTAGCTGATATTAAAATAATGTTGTTCTGCAAGTACTCAACCAGTAGGCCTACTGTGTATTCTCTTTAAGAATAGACCTTTATTATAGCGACGTATCGGCGGTGGAGTGCTGACTACTGCTACAGAATTATACAACTGAATAACATACAGGTAAAATGATATTCTGAAGGATACATGTACAATCAAGTTGTTATCGGTGACGAATTTCATTAAGTTAATGCAATGTTCTTCATAGTAGAATTCACTTCTTTCAATGTAGGCCCTAATGAAACTAACTAATGTAAATTTCATTTAGTTAATGCGTTGTTCGACATATCTACATAGTAGAATTCATTTCTTTCAATATACTGAAAGTAACTAAAGTAAATTTAAACAAAGAAATTGTAACTGAACACTTTGAAATGCATATCGTTCCTACAAAAAGAAAAACTAACTGAAAAATTTTGACAACTACTAAAACATGTAATTTCCGTCCAGGAAATTGTATTGGCAATATGTAACCACTTGTGTGTGCGTGTTTGTATATGGTGTATACAGGTATATACATTTATATATTTGTGTACGTGTTAGAAATTGAATAAAATATATCTGTTCATCTATTATGATAATGTATTAGTCTGTATTTTGTTGTGTTTGGTGGAGCAAAATGTTGAAAACTACAATTAAATGCCAATGCATAGGCCTACATATTTATCTCATTACAGGGAAATGAATAGATAGACTGCACAAATCGGTTTTGTAACTCAATAAATAGTAGTTTACCAATAAACTTATTAGATGTATGATCTGTACCACCATTTGTGTTGAAAATAATCGTTTTGGTGTAATCAGTAATTATGTTTGCGTTAAATGACCTCACCAAATCTCACAACACGTTTGATATCTTTAATGGGCAACTCCGTTTGTTTTACATTTTAGACAGTATTTTTGTGGTGGACTGGGAAGTATGTAAAGAAAATTACAGGATTTATGGGAAAGCAGCCCGGGGGGACCACTCAGATTATATTCGTGTACACATGCGCGTCCAAAAAAACGCGCAAAAAGGGGTCTTTTTTTTTCTTTTTCGCGCGTTCCGCGTTAAGGGGTCCTAGAATGCTCAATTTTAACAAAAAGTGGTGCTTTTAATTAATGCAGCCAAACGCGTTACCTGTTAAGGGGGTTAAGTTTCATGAGAAATAGCGCAAAATCCTAGTTAAGGGGTATTTTTTTCATGGAAGTAGGAAACCTGTTTAGGGGGTATTTTTTGAAACCCATGGACACGCATGTGTACACCAATATTGCAAGGAAAGTCCCCACCATTACTATAATTGTACACAATTTTTTTTAATATCTTTATTATCTTGATTGATCAATATAAATCAAAACATGAATCATACACATGATTGGACAGTGCAGCACTTACACATGTGTACAAGTCTATGGAGGTGGCAGAAACGAAACGCAATGAATGAAATATCAAATCTCCATTTTATAATGTAGTGATAATTTACCGCTTTTTCTTCGCCAGAAAGTATTCTATATCCTTAAAGTGATAGGCTAACATTGTGGAGCTTCAATTTAAAAAATTGTCAAACTTTGATATCTGAGCTACATAGTAGTGTTCAAATGGACAAATAAACACCCTAGTATACAAAAGTTTGGAAAGCTACACTGATATTGGCAAGTTATGCATGAATAAACAATTAAAACTCGGGGCGAGTTTTAATAGCCTAGGTGTACACACAGTAAGTCTATAGGAGGAAATGGGCAAGTGAATCCGGTCAACTTACGATTTTCACTTTTTTAAAGCACTAAATAATCATTTTGAAATACAATTTTTTCAGGGCTTCATTTTTAGACCTCATCAAAGACACTGGTAGCATGGGGAATCATGTGGCTCAGACTTTTTTAACTGTGGTAAATGTTAGCCAATACCTTTAATACATTTAATGTTATTGAACACAAGCAAGCAATTCATGATAAATATGCGACTTAAGTGTCCAAGTAAAAGACTATCAATAATATGATTGTAAGACAATTATGCGATTGTAGGATTTAACTTCGACAGCCGTGCCATATTTTCCAGCGACTATAGCGTACAACACAGGTGACTTAATCAAAACATCATTTAAGTCCACCTTTATAATTTCAAGTCAGTCCCCGCTGAGTTAGCCTCACAATAATCATATACGCCCCCTCCTGCCAAAACAAAATATAGACAGGTCGTATGTGAGATGGACTTATCTGATTGTTTATCTTCAATTGATTATTATGTTTTGTTTTGTTTGCTTTTGCAGTAGTTTCTCTGATGTACTAATTACATCCGTCACGACATCTACAAATCCCTTCATGCTACTACAATGAATCATATTTCAACGCAATAACAAAGTCTTGATTTTCTATGAGTAACAACTTGTGTGCTACTTTCATAAACCTACAATTTTTGCTCAAAATCCTTGTTTTTATATGGACAAGCGAGAAAGAACACCAGCAGTCAATTTCACTTCTCAGTAATCATGTGTGACTGTATTTCTACCTAAATTCTAATTTGCAAGTCCATTACCTGCTAATGTTGGAGATAATCTAAGATTCAATTCCGTTTCAGATTTTTTTCAATTTCAGTTTTGATTTATCAAATGTGTCATTGTCCGAGGTGTCGCTCCAGACATTACTTATAAGATGATGAAAATAAACAGTATAACTTGTTATTTTCTGCAGAGCATGTTTACTGTTTATCTCTGTATTATCAAATTAAAAAAACATTGCTGTGTATCTCTGTATTATCTAATAAATTAGATCAAATGCTTGATCTTTTATTTTAAATGACTCAGAAAAAAGAGTGATCCAACAAGGACTTGAACCTGAAACCTACTGATATCTGGTTAGCGGCACAAACCACCAGGCTATGCTGGGTAACACCAATACCACGGTTTACTTGGCTACAAATACCTCAGAATCATTATTCACATCTCAGTTCATTAATAATATCATAAGTACCCAGTAAGAACGAATATATTAACGATTGAACGGTTTGCAGGAAAAATTCACGATGCCCCAACAAGTTTGGTGTTCATTTTCTGCACTATCAGACTTATGATAAATTAGTGCTTGATGTTTTGTTTTAAATGATTAAGTAAGTTAGAAGGACTTGCTATATACGTTAAACCAATCTCTTCCCCCCCCCCAAAAAAAAATGTAAATTAGTTATTTCCAGAAAATTAAAGGGATGGATGGAACAGTTCATCTTTCTTGATTGATTGATCAATTTCCGTTTTATTTCAATAGGGTAGCCCTTACAAGCTAAACATTCCCTAGCGATAACGTGACGTATAATAACTGTTTGATACATCATATTGACGTAGCACTTTGAGACTAGCTAAAAACAAACATTCACAAAATTATCGCTTAAGAGACATAGTGTACGTTGTGACTTCCCACGAAAACAAGAGGGGTTTCACGTAACCCTGTACTTGTCAAGTTGGCTCATATTTCACAATTGGGTAATAACCTTTCTCCTGATTATCAAGAGTAAGCTATGTAATTTCTGTGGAATAATTACCACTGTTTTGTCATGCAAAAGCAACTTTTCGGAACGTTAAAGAGAACTGTCTAAATCTTGTTCTACAAATTAATGTAGGGTGCGAAGGGTTAAAGGCAGTGGATCTCATTTGCAAACATCCCCGCAGACCAGGAAAAGAAACCAATGCAATTAGGCTATTGATGAAGGGCATGTCTGTGAAATCTGGGGGTCACCTAGAATTTGAAAAATTGGAAAGAAAAACAACAGCCGTTTAGTGTACGTTCAATAATAGGATTTTTTTTCTCGCGAGAAAAAATTCAAATCAGAGGCTAACGGTCACTATTCCACTAAAACTGGGTTTCTGGCTACTTGTATCTAAAGATTCCCAGATGCTTGCTATTAAACAATGTTAAATTTTTAGCCATGCAAAAGAGATGCCCTGCCTTTAAGTAAGCAGTAGAAGGATACATGTTACTGTGAAAGAGAGTGCACGTGGAGAAAACAAGGTTGATAAGCACCCGCAGTGCCCACGGGAAAGACCTCACACTATCAGCTGGCGACAGACAGAGCTGCTTAGGGACTATTCTGGTCAGTGCGCGACGGTTATGTCGTCTGTTCTCGACGTCCCTAACAACTAATGACGGTACAGGTTCGGATGCAAGAACACAAGTGGTCCCGCCGATGTCTTCACGACTGCATAATTGGCTCTGACGGTATGCGGGTAAGAACGCTTTAGCGCAGGTAACTAATTTCATTGTTCCGAGTCTTTGCTTACTGATATTAGGCTACTCCATAGTTCCACATTGCTCGTTTAGTTGTATGTGTTAGACGCATTATTTTCATTTTTTTGTATTATATATTGAGATTATTACTAATTTTACCAGAAATCTGTCCCAATATATCAGCTATGTGTTAGGATAGTCCGAGACAAAGGCGGGCCTTGACGTGAAATGACGGGTTAGGGTTGAATATTAAAAAAAAAGACAAAATGACGACTTTCCCGCCAAGCTTCGGCACTCGGACTGTCAGCGTTCTTCGAGTCTAGGTATCGCATACAATTTGCCTACAACAATAGTAAACATAGTAAAGTTTACGATGTGTCTTATTTACAAGTTTGTGATCGGCATTACAAGTACGACATAATTACTTCTGTATCTAAATTATTGGCTATCTTTAACGTATAGTTCTAGTCTCATTCGGTTTGATTTTTGAAACAAAACTCTACCATCTACTTTCCATTCTCCACGTTAATACAACCCATCCTATCCAAGAATCATAAAAAGAAGAAACAATGAACACAAGTTAGATGTAACCCACACACTATAAATATACACTGTAATTGTGTGTTTCGACATAAGAGTAGTCTATAAATAAGAGAAGTAAGCGAGAACAAATGAACTGACTTGTGTGGTTGTCTTACTTAAGAAGTCGAGTATTGAGTAATTTTGAGTCTGTGCGTAGGATGATAAGTGGGTGTGGTGGATCTATGCTAGGTATGATGTGATATCAGTCAACTCAATCATTTCGCGACCTACGCTACTTATTACATTTACTGTATGATAATTATAATCTCGATGAATGATTGGGAGAATAAAAAGCCTTTTACAAACTAAACTGTTGAACGGTATAGCCAAATATTCACCAGCTACATGGAGGTGGATACTCTCTGGCGGAAGATTGTCCTTGCTGTTTTACTTAAGAAAGAATTCAAGCATGAACAGGCAACAGTTTAAATCTCTTCAGCTCGGAAGAATCAAGTCCATAGAAAGTCCTACATTTACAAGGCACTCTGATGGAAGTTTTTTTTAAAATGAGTCAACTTTTGACTATAACATTTTCACAGTAGAATCTTTACATAGTTTACTTGATTCTAGAATAGTTTTATCCCAAGTTGAGGACTAGTCCCAATCGTGTCATTTACCTTTAACATATATAATCGCTCAGATCCGTGGAATGCGAAGAAAATAACTCAAATCCAACGGACCCCATGCAGACAACTGATTAAGATGAAAAAGACTAAACATTCCATTAAGTACATCAGCATATATTTCATATCTCATTGAAATGTATAGCAATCCCATTCACACGAGCTGTTTTATACAGTCTTGTAATCAAATTATCATTTTTAAATGGTGGTATATTTGTTTTTTAACATTACTGATGAGTTCATGCGCATGCATAACGCATAAATTATCAATGAATTGTAGACACATCGCTTAACATTATTAAAAGAATGTATTACACCCATCACAAACTTCTTATTATCATTACTTACACGGTAATATCTCGCTTCATGGGGCCCCTTCGATAGAGGATGGCAATCAAATTATCATTTGTCATTTATGGTATGCTTGATTTTCAAGGTCATGCTAACACACCGCACCTATGAATTATAAATAGATCGTGGGCCACATCGCTTAAAAGTACTAATTTCATTGCAGAGAAACCACACTTTCCATTATCATTATTACTTCCTAATATCTCGCTTCAGTTTTCATCAAATCTTTGAAACAAAATTATTATAGATTTATCGCCATTATGGATGACAGGGACTAGAAAAGTGTACTTAATCACTATTACCCGTAGGCATTATGTCCCGGGTAGTATGTATATCGATATGTGACCACAACACCGGGATTTCGACATTAGGAAGCCCAGAAACCCAGTTTATATGGAATAGTGACCGTTAGCCTCTGATTTGAATTTTTTCTCAGCGAGAAAAAAATCCTATTATTGAACGTACACTAAACGGGCTGTTTGTTTTCTTTCCAATTTTTCAAATTCTAGTGACCCCCAGATTTTCACAGACATGCCCTTCATCAATAGCCTAATTGCATTGGTTTCTTTTCCTGGTCTGCGGGATGTTTGCAAATGAGATCCAAATGCCTTTAACCCTTTCGCACGCCTACATTAATTTGTAGAAACAAGATTTAGACAGTTCTCTTTAAACGTTCCGAAAAGTTGCTTTTGCATGACAAAACAGTGGTAATTATTCCACAGAAATTACATAGGTACTTACTCTGATAACAGGAGAAAGGTATTACCCAATTGTGAAATATGAGCCAACTTGACAAGTACAGGGTTACGTGAAAACCCCTCTTGTTTTCTGTGGAAGTCACAACGTACACTATGTCTCTTAAGCGATAATTTTGTGAATGTTGTTTTTAGCTAGTCTCAAAGTGCTACGTCAATATGATGTAGTCAAACAGTTATTATACGTCACGTTATCGCTAGGGAATGTTTAGCTTGTAAGGGCTACCCTATTGAAATAAAACGGAAATTGAGTCAATCAATCAAGAAAGATGAACTGTTCCATCCATCCTTTTAATTTTTCTGGAAATAACTAATTTACATGTTTTTTTTTGGGGGGGGGAAGAGATTGGTTTAAGTATATTAGCAAGTCCTTCTAACTACTTAATCATTTAAAAAACATCAAGCACTAATTTATCATAAGTCTGATTGGCAGAAATGAACACCAAACTTGTTGGGGCACATCGTGAATTTTCCTGCAAACCGTTCAATCGTTAAAATATTCGTTTCTACTGGGTACTTATGATATTATTAATGAACTGAGATGTGAATAATGATTCTGAGGTATTTGTAGGCCAAGTAACCGTGGTATTGGTTGTACCCAGCATAGCCTGGTGGTTTTGCCGCTAACCAGATATCAGTAGGTTTCAGGTTCAAGTCCTTGTCTGGATCACATCTTTTTTCTGAGTCATTTAAACTAAAAGATCAAGCATTTGATATAATTTTATTAGATAATAAGAGATACACAGCAAATGTTTTTAATGTGAATAATACAGAGATAAACAGTAAACATGCTCTGCAGAAAATAACAAGTTATACTGTTTATTTTCATCATCTATAAGTAATGTCTGGAGCGACACCTGAGACAATGCCATCATTTGATAAATCAAAACTGAAATTGAAAAAAATCTGAAACGGAAATTGAATCTTAGATTATCTCCACATTAGGAGTAATGGACTTGCAAATTAAGATTTAGAGGTAGAAATAACAGTCACACATGATTACTGAGAAGTGAAGTTGACTGCTGTGGTTCTTTCTCGCTGTCATATAAAAACAAGGATTTTGAGCACAAATTGTAGGTTTATGAAGTAGCACAGAAGTGTTACTCATAGAAAATCAAGACTTGGTTATGCGTTGAAATATGATTCATTGTAGTAGAATGAAGGGATTTGTAGATGTCGTGACGGATGTAATTATACATTCAGAGAAACTACTGCAAAAGCAAAAAAACAAAACATAATAATCAATTGAAAGATAAACAATCAGATAAGTCCATCTCACATACGACCTGTCTATATTTTGTTTTGCAGGAGGGGCGTATTCTCTTTATTGTTAAAATTATTCGATGTAACCACTACCACTATAATCATTTTGACTTGATATAGGCAGGTTGGTATATAGCATTCTATAATGCGAATTGCCATGTGAGACCCCCCCCCCCCCGTAGAAACTGGATTGGCGTATAGGAGTTGTCTATATCCATAATACGTACCTATATATATGTTAATGGGCAATCGTCATGAAAAGGAAATGAGTAAAAATTACTTTTCAATATTTACGAATCATCCCGAGGATATATTACTCTCATGAAGAACATAAACTTCCTCTCCCACTCCTCCACACTTTCTGTTTATTTGTCCCACATTCGTCTTGTATATTACTCTTCTGTTACCTAACATTTCAAGTGTTGTTCGACTCCATGCACACTCCAAGCAGTGGGATTTAAGTAGGTTCTCCCGACCCAAGAAATTATGTCAGCCATTTACTCCGTCGAGTCGCTGTGCGGTTCAGCGGACCAGGTATATAGGGAGGGGGGAAGGGGAAGGGGGAGAAGGGAAGGGGAGGAGGAAGGGGAAGGGTAGGGAAGGGATGGGGAAGGGGAAGGG
>JZLH01S0069995.1:0-12066 GCA_001188425.1 Eucidaris tribuloides
TCCGTGTGTGCTACATTTCTGGGCTGATCCCAAGGAAACATGCAAGAAAAAGACTCCAATTTATCTGGACATATCTTTTGATAGGAACATTGGTTAGTTCCCAAATTTGAAACATGCCTTCCTCAGCTACATGTTTACTACATAATGCAAACAAAATAAATCTGAAGGTACAAACATTGTGAAAATTGAAAGTCTTTCAGACACCCTACTCATATAACTTTTTTTTTGTCTTTGATTTTTTTTAAATTAATTAATGAAAAATGTCGGGGGGACCCCCGACTTTTTGACATATTTAATTAGCAGGCATCCAAAGGCGTTAAAAATGTTATATGAGTATACCTCATCTGAAAGAGCTGCGTAGACTCTTTCAGAATGAGGTATAACACATGTAACCTTAAAGCCTTTTCAACCCTTTAGATGCCTATAATGTAAGTTTTGGGGGGGTGTTCCCACGAGATTTTTATTAATTATTTAAAAAAACTAAAGAATTCAGAATCTATTATTGCAGGTTATGTAGGGACAGTGATTTTCCGTTTCAAGAAAAGGGCCTTTTCCGTTTCCAAAAATCTGGAATTCGCCGTTTCAACTTGTCTGAAAAATGGAAATTCCGTTTTACCATAGACTTTGTTTACATGAAAGAAAAATGACCATTCGTTTACATGAAACTTGAAACAAATATTTCTCGCTGTTTTTGTGTTTTTGTGTAACTTTTTTTAAATGTTTTGTTCTGAGTTTTGTGTTTTTTCCTTTCAAAAAGTAAAAATTTGGAGAAAAAAGAGGTTTTCCATGATTTTCCGTTTGAAAACTCATTTTCCGTTTCGAGGTGTGATTTCCGGAAATTCCGTCCGTTTTCCGTTATCGCGGAAAATCACTGTCCCTAGTTATGACATTGGGGCATAAAGCTTTCAAATAACAAAAAATCCCCAAAACTAAACTTGGGCTTTAAATTCATTAAAATGGAAATGCAGCTAGCCCCTTCAAAAATAACATTGTAATATCCGATAGATCTACCGTGTAAAGTCTAAAAATAATACTGATAATGATCACAACAACAACATAGATAGTTGCTTGTAGCTGTAAAAAAATGATGAATAAATAGTGCCAGTGAATGCTTTAACTCACAATTAGTTTGTTTCAGTACTCAGTAGTACATGTACCTGTTTCTTTTACCATTTCCTACATGAATCTGGGAAAAGTTTCTTTCAGATCCCATTGGGGAAAATGGTCATACCATTTTGATTTGGTTAATTTCAATTGAATGTCACTTGAGTTCCATGTGTGCAGTGCAATAGCTGAAATGTCAGATAAGATGGCACTACCGAACTCTGTGTCTCTTTTTTTTTTTTGAACAGTCGTCTGATGGCGCTGAAACGGATGGGAATTGTTGACAATTATGAGGTAAGAAAGTTGCAGTAGAGTATTTTTTTTTTTTTAGTGGAATTGTGGTAAAATTGTATACATGCAGGGTACTACATAACTTTTTTTGGCCACTTGCCCAGTCGGGCAAGTGAATTTTCAAACAGCTGAAAAATGCTTGCCCGAATGAAATTTTTGCTTGCCCGAAAAAATAATAGAAATATTGTTGATCTGTGTGTGTGGTCTGTGATGAATATTTTTAGAAATATACATAACCATTTGCATCAATAATCTTAATTTTATTTATCAAAATCAATGATTATATTTTTATTTTTTTCGTTCATCATATATATGTATTATGGATGTGAAGGATTATAACATTGTGTTCCAGCAAATGGTAGCAGCAATTTCATGTTGTGTGTGGGGGTGTGGGGCAGGGGGGAGGGGGATGCCACAGCAAAGGAAAAATAATTACACCCTTGCACTGGAAAAAAAAAGCATGTCATTAATTATTGTCATTGTTAAAACGTTGAAATTTGAAATCCCCCTCTCCCCACCCTCGAAGTTTTTACTGTTTCCATCACATTTTATCTTTTTTTATATCACTGTAAAAGTACTTAACACTCTTATAAACACTTTTCTGTAACACTTTATAAACACTTGAACATGTTTATCTAGAAATCATAAACACTTTTATTTAGAAATTCTGTGTATCACCTATGTGATATCAAAAGTTCATGTTTATTTCTGGAACACTTCATAAACACTTGAACATGTTTCATAAACACGTATAGGTGTTAGGTGGAATGAAAATCATAAATGCATCAACAAACATTTTTTGTGAAGATGTAAACACTTCAGTGTTTATGTGTTCATTAAAAAATATTTGACATTTTTATGATTTTCAACACCTAAACATGTTTACAATTTCAAATTAAACTTGTTGAAGTGTTTATGAAATGTTCCAAAAATAATCATAAACTTTTGATATCATGTAGATGATACACAGAATTTCTAACTAAAAGTGTTTATAAAGTGTTACAAGAAAGTGTTTAGTACTTTGAAAGTGTATAGAAAATCTATCAAAAATGCTCACAAATTCGGGAAAAAAAATTAAGGGGAGGGGGGTCAGCCCCTCCCACGAAAAAAAAATGAGGGGGAGGGTCATTTCCCCCCCCCCACACCGTATCACCACCTATACCACCAAGAATTAATCTGTAGACATTCAAAACTTCCTAAATACATCCTCTCAGAAATGTATAATTACGATTCCTAAACCCTTTTGCAAAAAAATAATGTAGGAAAATGTAGACCAGCATGTAGTTTCAGACTGTCTATTCCCCATTTCCATTCAACCCAAACCTGTTCAGAATAAAATACTTACCTTATTCAAAATCTTTGAAATGATTAACTAACCAGAATTTACCATACACTACATTGCTTGTGCAATATTTAGTAACAAAGTTCTTCATAAAACCACTGGCCTAGCTGGTGAACTGGACACTGCGCCTGGCATCTTTCTATCCTTGCCATAATTTTCCACGTTTGTGTTTTTCTGGACTGATTAGAAGACCACCCAAATCTCTCTTGTGGTAGATCCTACAAGATCAAAGCTGCTGTGCGGCTCTCATTCCCGTCCGCTCATTTTGCGACTTTGGAAAACGCATTATGAACCAAAAAATGCCGATGTTTTAGCCAGCGTTTCCTCCGTAAAAACAACCATTTAATTCATTTTTGTTTCAATACAATATTAGTATTTTATGGCCCATTATGTAGGTTTGCTTTACAAATTTTTGCTTGCCCGATTCGGGCAAGTATTTTTAGTTGACACTCCAAAATACTTGCCCGAATCTGATTTTTACTTGCCCCGGGCCATCGGGCAAGCGGTTATGTCGCACCCTGATACATGTAACTCTATTGTACTCCTTGTGCAACCCACCCTCAGAATTGAAATTACAAACTTCCACTACCATAAAAAGGTTTGAGGCTTAGTGATTAAACTTAACCCGTTGGAGACGATTTGTTTTTGCTTTAACAAGCATTTCCCATAGACCTCGTGACGAGATATCTTGTCACTCGTCATCAACGGGTTAAATGAGAAATAGTGATTTTCAACAATTTTTTAAAGTGATAGGCTAACATTGTGGAGCTTCAATTTAAAAAATTGTCAAACTTTGATATCTGAGCTACATAGTAGTGTTCAAATGGATAAATAAACACCCTAGAATACAAAAGTTTGGAAAGTTACACTGCCAATGGCAAGTTATACATGAATAAACAATAAAACTCGGGGCGAGTTTTATTAACCTAGGTGTACACATAGTAAGTCTATGGGAGGAAATGGGCAAGTGAATCTGGTCAACTTACGATTTTCACTTTTTTAAAGCACTAAATAATCATTTTGAAATACAATATTTTCAGGGCTTCATTTTTAGACCTCTTCAAAGACACTGGTAGCATGGGGAATCATGCGGCTCAGATTTTTTTAACTGTGGTAAATGTTAGCCAATACCTTTAAAGTTAATATTTTAAGTAAATATTTCTTTTGGGTTGGTAAAGATGTGATAGTATTTTACTTTCCCCCCAAAACAAATAAGTTAGTGTGGAAACATGCATACAGTGGAACAGTTTTAATCTGTTGAAGGCTAAGAAAGAGATATCTGAGGCTGGAGTCTATGGAGAATGTGTGTAATTATTGAAATCAAATCATCCTACATGTGAATGTGTTACAAGCAATTTAACAGTATGTGCTTTGTTTATAGACGAATCCGCCGAGAATGTTCACCACAAGAGGGCAGCAGGCAAGTCGCCATTACTGCCATGGAACTATCAACTCTACGCCACCGCAGTCAATACTATTTCCACACGACTGAGCGAAATTTTCTGTCAATGCCATTGGCAATCACGTAAAATAAGTAATATCTTCACAAAACTTTCAGACGGCATTTGAAAGTTTACGATGTTTGCTTAAATTGATACCATATTTGTTATTATCCTAATTTCGCCAGTATTTTTGTTTTCGCATTTTCGCGAATCACCGATTCACCGCATCGCGCAAATGGGTTGCATATCAAATATACGTAGTGCCAAGGCTGCCACTCGTAGGGGAAATCCCCTACCGTAGGGGATTTTGGCCATGCGTAGGTTGGAGGGGATACCTACGGGGAAAATGACTTTCCGTAGGGGAAACGTAGGGGGTTTTGATGATTTGTAGGGGATGTAGGGGGTTTTGACAATTTTCAGAAATATTCATAATTTTTCCAAGGAAATCCGATTATATTCGCCCATTTTGTCCATCTCCGCCGAAGAAATTGTGATCAATATTTTGCATTTCTAAGGTTATTTTTCTGGGAAAAACATACCTTCTTAGGGAAAAAGTCGATTGTGTAGGAGAAAACATAGGTTCGTATGGGAAAATATGATTAATTAGGCGTAGGGGAAAAGTGGTGTCCGTAGCGGAAAATACGCATGCGGCGTAGGGGGAAATCAACATTTTGAGTGGCAGCCCTGCGTAGTGCACAGCAAAGATCCTAAAGCGCTGCGCTGCTTCGCAGCGCTTTAGGATCTTTGGTTTGTGACAGTATCACAAAAGTCATTATGAAAAACGGAAAGAAAAGGCGTGTTTTCAAAAAATATTGCACTGTTGTGTTCTTAAGAGTATGTAACATTGCTTGACAAATATCATTTTTGAACTTTGCATGAAACATTGCGGCATTTTATTGTTGATTTATAATCTTAGCGTAGACTAGCTGTGGTCCCATGTGTAGACTGGCTAGCCTACATATACACGTACCGTGCCATGGTACTCTCTCGGTGCGCGTAGGCGTAGCATCAGCTTAGCACTTTCTTCGCGTTTTGGGTACTGAATTTATTGAAACTAGCCTGCCAAAATTAATAAAAAGGGTAAATTTACTTACCTTGATCACTCTTTTGTTGTCACTAACGTATGTCATCCATCCAAATTGAATATTAGTTTCTGGAATTATTATTGACATACAAACTTGCCACACAGTGTGCGTATAGGTATTAGCTGATTACCCCGCAGCTCCATGGCAGTAATGGCGCCGCCGATAGAGGGCCAAATACACAAATTGGCCGTCGGATTCGTCTATATGCATTTATTCAAGAAAATTGTAAATTGTTTATTACAAATTATATGAAAGAAATCTGACTGTGTAACAAATTTATAACTCATGAAGAGAGAACATGGAACTTAAGGTTACTGATTTCAATCCCACTTCTGCCAATTTTTCTGTAAATTGTAATAAATTGTGATTTTTTGTATTATTTTGTCATAGAGAATCCGGGGTTTCAGTGTTGCAGTGGTTGGTATTGGTGGAGTAGGCAGTGTAACGGCTGAGATGCTGACAAGATGTGGTGTGGGCAAGGTGAGAATTCATTTTTTTTTATTAGTATTATTATTTTTTGGGGGGTGGACAACAATTTTCTAAACTTGATTGTTGAATAAGTCCCTGTTTTCAAGCTTGTGAATTTAAACCAATGTATGTGGGCAGATATACATTGCACAAATTGCAATATAAGAGCCAAATTTATGTACATAAATATGTACATCATGAATTTGTTGTTTTATGAGAAAAACTAATAACGACATGTTACCAGAATGTTCTTTCCGTGAGTTTCAATTTTGCTCAAACTGCGAATCGCGGTTACTGTGTACCGTCGCAAGACCAGCGGAGCGCACACGCCGCACAGTGATTGGCTAAACGGCTAACCCCCGCACGACCATTGGCTAACGGCTGATCGGACAATTTTGGAAGGACACGTGCACGTTTGACGTCGCAGAGTTTTTGAAATTGCTCCTGAGCAATTTGAAAAAGGATGAAGTTTAACCGTCCAGATTTTCACCAAAACTCAATATTTTACCCCAAGTCTCTATGAGAGGTGTTTATTTATATTAATCTTCACATTGGATATGATTTCAGCTGATTTCATTCATATAGATGTTTTTTGACGTGCAAATCAATGACACAATCTTTAACCAAATATGTAAATTAATGTTAATGGGAACGTTTTTTTATATTTTCTTGTTTTAGTGTCATTAATTTCGTCACCTAGTTACATGTCTAGTTTGTGTTCTCATAGGGTTTGTGCTGATTTGATATGAAAATGTTTGTATTATCTCAAATTTCTCCTTCTTTAATTGAATAACTTGTTCCTTTAAAGTTTTTATATATCAAACTTGATTTCTTCAGGCAGCAGTAGTAAAAGGTAAAGTTGGTGGTTTATAGTCTTGGATCAGCACCTATTAAAGGCAAGGTCCACCCTGACGTCAAGTTATTTTTATTAAAAGCAGGACAATGAGAGAAACATGAAAGGTTGGTGAAAATCCACCAAATAATAGCAGAGTTACGAACTTTCAAAGTTTTGAATTTGTGACATCACATGCGAGCAGCTCCCCCATTGTCATGTAATATAAATTCCATAAAGTGCCATTTTCTTAGAAAATTGGAAATTATGTTACCTGTGCATTCATATATAATTATAAAAAAATATTTCATACATGCTTCTGTGAAGAAAAAAAAACATTCATTTGTCATGTACCAATAAAAAGTGGCAATTTTTTAAATTAATAGTACATGACTGTGGAAAGCTACTCATATGTGAGGTCACAAAATTAAAACTTTGAAAGTTCACAATTCCACTATTCTTAGGTGGATTTCCGCCAAACTTTCATTAATATGTTTCTCTCATTGTTCTACTTTTATTAAAACTAACTTGACGTCAGGGTGGACCTTACCTTCAAAGGGAGAAGGAGTCAGCAACTGACAGGCATAAGTTAAGAAAAAAAATGACATATACATGTACTCGCCCTCAGCAAGGCCCTATGAATTAGTTAATTTGTGTTTATTCTATGTCTTTGCTAGTTTTATCCCGGGATAAAACTTGCAGAAACAGCTATAGGGGGAGGAGCTTATGGATTCAAACGGTGCATACATTACCACGGCGCGACTAACACACGTCAGGTGGCATCTGGTTGTCTCTGAGATTGTGGAGTTAACATTGGGTCCCTGTAGCCAACAGGTCAATTAACATCAAGGGCGTAGGCTGGTTTGGGCATGGAGAGGTGCACATCTCGGGGAGGTGGAACAGGGAGGTGCACATCTTAGGGAGGCGGAAGTAAAGTTGAGAAAATCAGGCGTTGAAAGCAAAAAAAGGTGGTGCAAATTCTTTTTGCTATTAGGGTGGAACTCCTATGGCCTGCGGGGGGGGGGGGGGGGGGGTGCACGTGCACCCAGTGCACCCCCCGCCCCCAGCCCTACGCCTTGAACCATACTTCTTATTTCTGGAGCATTTGTTTAACACGCTGTTAGTGGTATTTATTTCTTTTATTTCACTGGGGCTTTAGCTGCTGCTTCTTCCGACTATGATAAGGTTGAACTTGCCAACATAAAACTGTTTTTCCAGCCCGCCATCAAGCAGGCATGAGCAAAGTGAGGCAGCAGAAAGAACGCTGAGGTAATGCGCATATGGTCGATGGAAAAAGGTTCTCTTTTAAGATGTATTAAAAAAGCTACATTATAAAATAGACTGTAGACCCTCAGAACATTGGCATTTGCTGCAAAGCAAAGATGTTCTCACAAAAGACAACACAATTTTAATTTAAGGTCTAAGTATTATGCTGTATTCACTCATTTACATGTATGATAATGATTGATAATGTTCAGATTATACTTATTAATGTTGTGCACAGTGCTACCCATAAATAAATGCCCTAAACCAACAGATTTCTCTAAACTCAATCCATTTCCAAGAGACCATTTGGTTAAAGATGTTTTCGATTTGTTGGACCACATCTGTAGAAAAAGAATTATTGCCATCTCCGTAACATAATTTAGATCTGTTTTGAAAACTTACCTTTGATTTGAAACTTTGGGCTTTGCATAATTTTAATTTATTTGTGTACTGTTTCCTGACTGTCTTTTTCTATATATCTGTGCCATGAGCACCTTTTTATGTGAATTTGGACACATGTAAAATGTACATCATCATCATCATCATCATCATCATCATCATCATCATCATCATCATCATCATCATCATCATCAATGTCTTCAGTGAGATTCTCTAGCCATGTCTATATATTTCTTACATAACTTATTTCTAAGTATTAAAAGAATCAATTTTAAGTAAGATTTAGAAAACACTAATTTTTCATATTACACATTTCAAAATATTAAAACATGATTACCAATGATAATGTTTCACTGGTTTTGCACTCAGTGAGACATTTTTGTCATGTCACTTTCTTCTTGTTTCTTCTATTATTTAGAAATATTAATCCAGATGTTGAATTTGAGACCCACAACTATAACATCACAACAATGGAGAACTTCAAGCATTTCATGAGCAGAATACAGTAAGTTGTCAGAACTAGATTGATATTGTCCAGATTATTTTGTTGTCTTGAATCTTTGTCCAATGCTACAAAAAGTTATTGCATACAAATAGTGTGAAATTGAAATCATTCTAGTTTTTTTTTTTTTTTTTTTTAGGGGGGGGGGGGGTTGGGCATGGCAGGCGTATTCTGATCAGCAGAGGTGCTGTGGCAAGATTGGTAAGGCGCATGCCTGATAATCTAGAGGTCTCGAGTTCAAGTCCAACTCCCGCCCGGCATTAATGTCCTTCAGCAAGACATTTTTAATCTGCTTTGCTGCTCTCCACCCAGGTGTATAAATGGGTACCCTGGTCGGGTCATTTATAGCTTCAAGTGCATAACAGCTGCTTAGCTTGAATGTACCTGTCATGACCATGGGGTAATAATACACAGCGCATCTGGACGTGCGATAAGCTATGTGTTATGCGCTATACAAGAACGTGTTATTATTATTATTATTATATTCAAAATGTATGATACACAACCACCTAAATGGGGTAACTGAAAACATTAAAGGCAGTGGATCTCGTTTGCAAACATCCCCACAGACCAGGAAAAGATAACCCATGCCCTTAGGCTATTGATGAAGGACATGTCTGTGAAATCTGGGGGTCAGTGATTGCATAGAATTTGAAAAATGCAAAAGGAAAACAATAGCTGTTTAGTGTACGTTCTGTGGTAGAAATTTTGTTCTCGCGAGAAAAAAATTTCAAATCTGAGACTGACGGACACTATAATTCCACTAAAACTGAGTTTCCAGCTCCTATATTTTGTTAAAGGTTCCCAGATGGCATTTTCTTCAAAATGCCATTGTATTTACACAATGTTAATTTTTAGGCATGCAAAAGAGATCCCCTGCCTTTAATAGATGAGCTCCTATAGTGATTTGTGTTTTGGATACCCCTATCATTTATTTATTCAAAATCACAGAACATTTTGGTAATCCTTATTTAAATTCTTTAGTTCATTTTATGAATATCAAAACTTACAACAGTTGTAATACTGTTCATACATGTCCCAAACCAAAGTATTTTGTAAGGGTACCAAGTCAGTTGTCAAATTTTGTACAGTATGTATGAAAGCAAATTGAATCGGGAAATTTTATGAGACTGACGTAATCTTTGTGTATTAACACGTTGCCTCTAAGATTCTGAAAATCCCACAGAGGACACATCTGGTTCCGTAGCCAACAGGTTAATAGACAGTTCATAAATTAGCACCATTAGCACCATCTTAGAGGTCCCCTGAGGCCCAGTTCTCTTTGCTGTGATTTGTGATATGAATTATCCTTTCACCATGGTAGTTTTTTTTTTTTAATCTGTACAGACAAGGAAGCCTGACAGGCGGTCCTGTAGACTTGGTGCTGAGTTGCGTCGATAATTTTGAAGCAAGAATGGCAATAAACATGGTAAATTCTTCGTTTAGGAAACTGAATAAATTCCTTTTATGTGTAACTGATATGGCATAACTTGTAACAGCAGTGCTTCACGAAAATAGCAAACTATTGTAATACTACTAATAAAAAACCATGCTTAATAAAGCGAGTAACACATTGCTGGGCATATCCCTATCCGGGATCCCTATGCGCGAAGAAAATAGAGAAAGTTGGATTAGATGGGTACTGTACAGGGTTCAAGGATAAATCACGCAATTTAAATAGATGTGTTTTCAAACTGGACTAAAACTGATGTGTTAATGGATCTGAGAAAATCTGGGAGGTTGTTCCATGAAATCGGAGCTGTGTGAGCAAAGTTACGTTCCCCATATGTTTTGGTTAGAACTGTCGGAATAATGAATAAATTTTTCTTGCTTGATTAAAGATTTCTTTCAGGTTTGAAAACAGTGAGAAGCTCACTCAGATACGACAGATCGTAATAGCATTTATAAGCTAATAACAACAAAATGTGGGAACAGGCTGGTAACTAGTGTAAATTTTGCAAAATAGATGATGTTGATCTCATTTGTGTGTGTGTGTGTGTGAGTTAATAACTGTAGCGTAGGTACAATATGCACTTGAAAGCAGTCATATTCTAACATGGGTCATGCGTAAAATAATATATGAACTTATGTACAGTATTATGGCAGAAGCTGTGAACTTTTTGACTGATTCCAACTTTACTGCTTTGAGGTGAATTTTCCAAATATTTCTAATTTTCCAAAAGGTCCAATTTTCATTACACAATAGATCCACAAGCAAAAAAAAAAAGAGGAAAAAAAATCACTGTTCTTATGATTTGAGTTTTCAAGCGCTCCTACTTTTTCCTACTTTTTTTACTCTCCTCCTACTTATCCTACTTTTTTCCCCCAAACTCCTATTTTCTCCTACTTTTTTTTGTAAAACCCTGCGAAAATAAAAAAAAAATGCTATTGATCATATAAAATGCTGGAGTAGTGAGTAGTCATTTCACGTATTCACAGAAAGTGTGACTCTTCAGCACAAGAAAGGGTTCTGAATGAACGTGAGGGTGATGCATCAGGATGGTACATGTAGGTACAAAATGAAGAGATATTGATCAGGAGTACTAACTGGTGAGTACAGACGAAAACTACTCCAAAAAAAAAAAAAAATCAAAACCCCAGTGCATGTCCTACTTTTCTCATACTTTTAGCTCTGTATATCCTGTTTTTCTCCTACTTTTTCCTAAATTTAGCTCCTATTTTTCTCCTACTTTTTCACCATGGTCCACTTGAAAGCCTGTGTATTTGACATTTTTTGTTTGATTGATTATTGTTCATTTCTGACTCAACAGGCTTGTAATGAATCCGGTCAAAACTGGATTGAATCTGGTGTGAGTGAGAATGCTGTATCAGGGCACATACAGCTTATCAAACCAGGTCAAACTGCTTGCTTCGCGGTAAGTATGAAAAAAAAAATCATATTTGAACTGTGACCTTTGCTGTCCTGTACCCATATCCACTCCCAATAAAACTCAAGATAAATTAATAAAAGAATGAATAAATGAACAACAGATCAAATCAAACAATAGAATGAGACCAAAAAAAATATAAAAAGGATTAAATGAAATAATATGGAACCAAATAAATGAAAATGTAATGTAATGAACTACAGTCAACCTCGCATAAGTCGAATCACTCGGGACTGAGTAAAACGCGTCAACATAGGCGATTTTCGAGTTATGCGTAAGCCGACGAAAATTCGACTTAATTGCGTGAACGCCAAATACGCAATATTATTTGCCGTGCCACATGCGCCCCGTGGCCGTGTTTTGTCTCCCCCACACTCTCCGCTCCGATGCCACTCAATCCCGGTTGAGCAGGGCCGCATGTGCCAGTAGAAAGTGGACAGTAACAAT
>JZLH01S0070006.1:1804-16978 GCA_001188425.1 Eucidaris tribuloides
AAACTGACTTGCAGAACTTGTTTTAAAATCAAAGGAGATGAACGGAAATTTTATGTGCTTTCAAACTAAAAAAAAAGTAATAATTTGTTGTTTTCCAGCTCTAAATAAGATAAGGGACTTCGTATAAGACTAACCATCTACTTTCTCTGTTAAATAATAAAAAAGCAAGCTTGTAAGTTACCACTAAAAAAAATCATACAAGATACTAGAACCACGAATTATCCAACTTGTTCAAAAACTGTAGAAGATTATTGTTTTCAAAGAATGTATTTTTTTTCAGATGCGGACGAAGGGCAAAGCCTGAAAGCTTAATAAAACTGGTCGATTGTAGCTACGTCACGTGTGTCGCAGTATTTAATCTGAAAGTTATATAACGATATCTTTATTCATAATACATGTATAAGGTTCGCTCTCAGTAGCATAGGAGCCGGGGGCAGACTGCCCCCAAGGATTTCAGCGGGAAAATCCACCAAACCACCGGGAAAAAATGAAAGGAAAGCAGGAAAATTTGGTAGATGATAATTTTTCGGTGGCTGGGCTGACCAGGAAAAGTTTTGGACCTAGGATTTGGCCGCTGATGAACAACCGCTTAGGACTTAGTGACCGGGAAATTTTTGGCTCTGCCCCTTCTGATAACAGGCACCTGTTACGCCCCTGATCGCTCTCCCCCTTATCTCACTATAATTGCAAGAGGATATAATAATTGTTTGAATATGTTAATCTATTCAAGTATATTATAAAAATTGCATCCGCATACTTTGCTTGCGTCATGTGATTTTTGGACGTGAGAGGGCCTCCTGCTAGTTTGACGATTTGACCCACGATGCGGACGACGAAGAACATGTTGGTGATGATGATGACGAGAACGGGGACGACGAAAAACCAAATAGTACCATCGGTATATCTCAGGAAGCATCTGGAATAAAATAACAATGTTATCCGTCTCCAAGATACCCTGATAAAGTCGCACAACCCAAAGGGAATTAAGGAAAGATGTAGCCGGCAATAAGAAAAAAAATTGACATTATGAGTACTGTGAGAATTTTGGTACATAAAAGCCTAAATAAGGGGTACTGTGTGAGTCTTACCCTCAATTAGTAAATTTCTGTTAATTTTACGGGGTTTTCAAACATTTTCCATAGAACAAGATCGCCAGAAAAGCTATAGGGGAAGAGCTTATTTAATTAAAAAAGTACATAAATTAATAGGGATCAATTAACACGCGTCGGGCGGCGTGCATCTGACCGGGTAACGTCAACTCAGCTCACGGCAAGCGTAAGTGCGATGTGATTGGTTGGCAAGAAGTGGCAGTTACCCCAAAGTCTTTCTTAACTTTTTCCTGTTAGTTGCCGGTTACATCTTCCTTTAAAGTGATACATATCGTAATAATGATATAAAGTATATGAACGTGAAGTATCCTTAAAAAGTCAAAACATTTATGACCTTCACAATTGTTGCAAAAGTTTCAATATTTGTAATTGTTCACCTAAAGTATTTCCTTTCTACGTTTCATTAGATGTGCGACTTTATCAGGGTAAAGTAGTAACAGGTCACAAATTATTGATCAAATTTCTAGCACACAAGGAAAACAGAGGATAAAGAATTTCACCAAGGATATCATTTGAAAAAACAAAAAACGGGAAACAGAAATATTCGAGTGTATATTTCTGATTTATTATTGACAGAAGTTCATCTCATATATTATTTACCACCGGGTGTGCATTCTAAAAATAGTTATGTACCGTACAATCACTTCAGGACCCTTTACTAAACTGAGGTTTGTGGAATCCTTTCTCTTTAAAGGTGGTGATGTGACTGAAAGAAGTCAAAATGCTCCTAAAACCATATCAAGTGAAACATATACCAGTGTGTATTCAGGCTGAAAAGATTTGTCTTGAATTTGCTCACTTGAAGAAAAGCAAGCCAGTAGTGAAATAATCTCTAGCCCTGGTAGAAATTAATCGTATAAAAAACATTTTTTGATGATAGAAAAGATGAATCACATATGTATGACTCTGAAATTTTCACAGCAAAAACTTCAAATAGTATACTTGTTCATTGTGTCCTCAATTGAGGACTTCAGTACTTCTAACCTCGTTATTACTCTTAGTTTGAATAAAAAGGAGTAAAATGTAATTGTTTTATGGTAAAGACCGAAGTTTTTCGTTTTGCAAATGTTAAATTCCGTTTTTCTCCATTTTGCAAATGTCAAATTCTTTTTTGTTTGTAATTTTGCAATTTTTCGACTTAATGTTTTGTTGAAAAAAAAATCCCAAGTAACATCCAGCTTACTAAGCCCATAGGGGTTTTGATTCGGGTTTGGGGGACAGGGGCCTATTGACACGTACCGCATGTTTTCTTTGGTTTTATTAGGCATTTTTTTTGGGGGGGGGTGGGGTAAATTCGTTAAGTTTTATTCAATGAATTAATTTTACTGTGGGGAAATTTTTAGGTATGAGTGTTTCATTTTTGTTCAAAATGCTGTTTTCCGCGTTATACCTCAAATTACGTGATTTCCGGGGAGAACTTCTGTCCTTATCTTATAGAATCTAAAAATTACTCACATTGGCTTGTCGTCTCCCATCTCTCCCAGTTTCCATCCATTATAGAGAAGTACACCACCAAGGAAAACCAGCGGAGTTGCTGTAATATAACAAACATGTATTGTTTTCTTTTTGTCAAAGATTATACATGTAAAATTAAAGCCACAGTTAAACATTGACCGCAGTTTAAAATATCTGAGCTGCATAATCCTAAATACGCTCTGAGTGTCTTTGATAAGGTCTATCAATGAAGCTGTGAAAAATTGTACTTAAATTGTAAAAAATTAATGCTTTAATTGAAAGAGTGCTACAGGTCTGACATATTTATACTCAAGAGGAGCATTAATTAGTTTATCAATGCATACAATGCCAGTGGTACCATAACATTTCACACTTTTGTATGCTAGGAGTTTATCAATGCATACAATGCCAGTGGTACCATAACATTTCACACTTTTGTATGCTAGGATGTTTATTTGTCCATGTAAGCACTATTAAATAAAATAAAATATTAAATTGAAGTTCCACAATGTTAGCCTTTATCTTTAGGTACTTGCAGATCGGCAACATCAAACCACAAACCGTCTATAAACACATATTATTTTAAAATGCCACTTAAGTACAAAAGAGAGTGGGGTTAAAAAGACAGAACAGCAAACAACGCTTCGTTTTTATACTATAACAAGACGTCTACACAAATTAGCATGCCATACTCTCTCAAAAATCCATATTTTTTTCGGCAGTCAAAAATGATTTTTGTCGTCGTCGCCTGCCCTACCCTCCTTGTGACAGAGTGCTGTTCGGCTGGGCTTTTTTTTTTTTTTTTTTTTTTATTGGGGGGGTGGGGCAGCGCATAAATGTTTTTCGTCCTTGTCGAGTCCTGCACCAACCCCCCCCCCCCGCGTAGTTGTTGCCTTTTTGGCTGGGGATTTTTGGCGGACTAGCAAAATTTTCCCAACAGATTTTGCCCCTCAAGATTATACCCTGGCTCCGCCCCTGCAACCCCATTCAAAATAGTCTAGTGACAGCCGTTCGCTCGTAACTTACCCCACCCTACGCTGGCGTAGATTTTCATCCGGTTGCCGGGTTTGTTGAACACGATCACAGTTTGCAAATAAAGCTCGACGCCCTCTATCAGCATCCAAACGAAAGCCACCATGTAGAAGTAGAAGAGGAGGGAAGCTATGGTCGTACACGCAGTCTGTGAACATGTTTTTGGAAGGCAAGAATGAAGTTTTATTTCAACATTAGTAAAGCAACATGAATTCTAAAATAGCAAAATATAGAAAAGTGTGTGTGCGTGGAGAAAAGAGATTGACAAACATGACATACAAAATAACACGTAGTGTCGATATAAAGGACGATATACATGTAGTACAATACAATTACCCATAATGGATAAGAGAAAATTTAGAAAGAACCTAGGTTAATATCAATTACGGCAATGCAGGGTATTACAAAAAGGATATAAATTTACAAGGTTACAAAAACATAATAGTTATCATTACAAGTCGTTAAGAATGGATAAGATAAAATTTGATATAAAAATTAGCCAGATGATATTGCTTGAGTATTTGAGATTTTTTTTTTATACACTTACAGTGAGAGAAGAGTTATAAGTTCTATGGAGTATGATTATGGTATCTTTTATAGTAAGTAATCTTGGTATAATGATTAACAATACATATAGATATATATTACTCTACAAATAAATAGCTATATTTACAAATGAATACTTCAACTTTGCAAGCAGGCAAAAAATCGTAAATTATCTCGATAATTATAAACCATGAATGAAAGAGATTATTCAGAGACGTGAAATGTGCTGTGATGTATTTTTTTTCAAATGACGTAGTTTGTAATTTTAAGATCGCAAACTGCTGAATAATTTTTTAAGAAGCATGTCAGAAAAAAGACCCCACATTAACTGAATAAATGGAATTGATTGCTAAAACTAGGGAAAATGAATTTTATACCTATCACCTTCAGGAGCGTCAAATTCACTGATCTTTAGTGATGATGAATGCAAAGTGACAAATGAAAGTCAGAGAAATATCCTTTTCTCTCAACCAATTTAAACGGTATCAATTTTTGCACTTTTAAATGGCTGATCTTTGGACTTCGGTCACCGTTTTCAAGGAACACCCCGTATATTGATAACTTACTTGAGATTTGACGGGTATGTCCAGACAAAGAAATACGACTTGAGCCAGGCCGATGGCCATCGCAAGATTCATGTGGATCAGGACTCGGTTGGATTCCAGACTGATGTAAAGAAACGGATGCCATATTATTCTGTAAGTAAACTTGGTGATCATGATGCTCATTAAAGGCAAATGACATGATTGAGGGTAGTCCTCAACTTGGGGTAAAAACTGTTCTATAGAATCAAGTAAACTATGCAAGGATTCTACTGTGAACATTTTGTAGTCAAAATTTGACTCATTTTAAAATAATGTCAATCAGTATGGCTGGCGTGTAACAGACATATTTGTAGTGTAACCTTCTATGGGGATTAAATCTATCGTGCCCCGATGAAATTAAACTGGTGGCCTGTTCATGTTTGATTCTGCTAAAGTTAACAATCTCGAGACAAATCCTTCCAGTCAGGAGATCCACTCCTTCTGGTGTACGTTTGGTACATGTTGCAACCAGTTTGGTTCTACAGGCATTTTTAATTTCTCCCAATCATGTCACTGAGCTTTAACAGTTTATGAGGAGGAGGTAATATTGGAAGTAGTCGTCAATTTAAGACATAATTCTCCCAGATTTCTATGACTGTGTACCATTTAAAGTCTCTGCTGTGAAAAATGTCACAGTCGTACATTTCCCCTTTGTTTCAGAATTATTATCAGTAAATGCTGTGACAGTGAAATTCGTTGTATATCTTTCCACGGGATCAATTTCTGTCAGGGCCAGAGATAAATTTAATATTACAAAATTAATGCTTGTTTCTCCTCAATTAAATAAATTCAAGACAGATCCTTTCAACAGGAATATATACAGCCATCATGATCATGATCATAATCATGATCATGATCATCATCAAAATCCATCTTCTTTTTTTCCTTCCTTTTCTTCTTCTTTCGATTATGAAGAAGCAAGTGCCAATGACTTTACGTAATAGCATACCGCGATTCCTCTTTTTTATATTTTTTACGTCAGTGATTTTATTATTACTTTTTACTTCAGTCGTCTGCTAACTGGTACCAGACTAATGGCTTCGTCATTAAGTCTACTTTACAACCACAACTACCAAGAAGCAGAAAATGAAGATGATCAGGGGAGGGGACATACACCCGGGGGGGGGGGTACTTGCCCAGTAAGGTGAACGGGAGTGTACCGCTCTAATATGTGACCTTTTCGCAAAACAATCCATAAACATGGGTATGGTTTTGGGGAAAAAAATCCTTAAACATGGGTCATGATTGTGAAATTTTACGATCTACTCTAGATGTTTTCGCCTATTTCATCGCTAAAATGCTAAAAAATGCCACTTTTCTTAATAAAAACCTGAATAGGTACCATTTTCCGCCAAAATGACCCTTAAAAAGGGTCGGGTTTTTCGACTTCAGCGGCACACCCCCGTCGGAACCAAATCTGACTCCCCCCCCCTCCCCCGAGGACATATATAGCCCAGTTACTTCCGTGGGTGTGTAAAATGCAAAATTCCTTTTCACTACATTACCGTAACAGCATGAATGTAAGGACAGTGAGCAGGGCGCCCGCTATGGATAAACCACATCCAATTTGCGTAATTACGTGCATAATTCCATGCTCTTTTGTTGATACCTGGGTGGTGAGAATAAAAGAAACATCCGGTAAACGTTGTTTAATATTACAAAAAAAAGTTCTTCCATCATTGAACTAGGTATCAAGTACCCAATAAAATTAATTGTGATGATGAACAATTAGACAAAGAATGAGAAGAAGATAAATGGAAGAGTAGACGGAGGAGGGGAAGAAGAACTTGAAGACGAAAAACACAGAAAAGTAAAAGAAAAAAAGGAGAAGCAATTGTAGGAGAAGAAGAAGAAGAAAAGGAAGATAAAAGAAATATATGAAATAGAAAAGATGAATAAAAAATATGAGCAGTAAGAACTATCTGCAATAGACCATTTTCATATTGCATACAAATTTATGAAAGGTTTTTCTTCCGAAACCTATAGCGATGAGCTATTTCAATCGCCTGCTCATATATATGAATTTATTTCAAATACTGTAAATGCAGCTTGGATACATTAGTTGTAGACATGTTCAGCAAGCCTTTGGTTTGCAAGATCAACCTTGGTCAGAATAGTATGCATATAATTTGAATTTGTTTTAAAAGAAGTCTATTACCGTGGTTTACATTCGTGTTTCATGCAACTTTCACAGACAGTAAAAACAATTATTACATTAGATGAGAACATACTTTTAGAATATGCAGGTTATGCTATTTACAAACCTTACCAGCTGAATTATTTCAGGGGAAAAATATATACAATTGTAATTTAATATAGTTTACTTTTAATAGTGATTGTGGATAATCTTCCAGCTTTGATTTCACTACTCTCAACACATATCCCATGAGTTAATTCAATTCCATGTGCTTGTAAATGCAATATAATGGAGTGGGTTTTTTTCTTGTTATTTGATGTTTTTAATGTTTCAATAAAGTACCTCAGAAGAAGAAAAGAAACAAAAAATACCTGATTCTCGGTGACTTGCATAAGCACAGCAAAAATGGTGAAATGACTACATTGGCATCGGACGACTGTGGACTCCACGTCCCCTGTTTTACAGCCATACTGGGACCAATCCCTGGAATAAGAACAATACACGTCGATGCATAAAATATACAAGGAAGCCCCTGCGCCCATTCTTGGAAAACCTGACGGCAGTAGGCTCCACACCATTGGATGTCCATGAGAGGCTCAAGCCATTCATAGATTCCTGGTCATCTCATCCCCCTGGCAGCAACCTAACCAGAAAGCCTGGGGTGCAGTTGAATAGACTTCGTTCATGTGCTGGCCGTTATGCCGCAAACATGAACAAATGGGGCATCTCAGATTCTGACCTTTGCCGGTGTGGTGAAATCCAGACCCACGATCATGTTGTCAATGAATTTAGAGTTACTGGCCCCCCTTGCCGACTGACAGATATTGACAACCCCCAACTATAGTGACCTACCTGACTAACTGCCAGTTTTGAAGTTATAGTTGACATACGAAATGGTAATGGTTATGGAAAGTTCCTAGTTATTATTAATGCCGGACTGGGTAAGGGGGGGGGGAGATTTGCTGAAGAAATGAGGTACAGACGAATTGCCCTTATCTGGCTTTTAAAATTTAGTTATGGATCAGGGGCGTCGATCCTGGCGTGGAAGTGGGGGGGGGGAGAGGGGGCAGTCGCCATCCTAATGAAAATAGTTGGGGGGGGGGGGAAAGGGCCAAACATATCGATTTGCGCCGCCCCAATAATATTGACAACTTGAAACTTCATAATATGCAATGGAAAGATATGTTTAAAAAGCATTGGAAAGCACTATAAAACCATAAAACCATAAAAATACTATTAAACATACGAAATTGTTGTTTTTCAGGCACGTTTTGCGCCCCCATCCGAAACATGGATCGACGCCCCTGTTATGGATGTAGTTTCTACCTGTATGAGATCAATTTGTTAATTGCACATTTTTCTTTTACTAATCTTTCTATATGAATGAATGAATGAATAGATGTATGGACGAATTCATCCATTGGAGAATACATTACTTCCTAAAAGCTTCGATTATAGTTAATTATTACATTATTAAATACACCATTCAGAAAACTCAATCTGCTATTTTTCGACACGTTGCAGTGTTATTACCAGTTTGTTAATGTAGTGATTGCTACAAGCGTTATTTCAGCTAGTTTGTTTTGGTCAGATTGTTTATGGCTTTTGTGAAAGCAAACCAGCTCAGTTTATCGTGAAAATGAAACCATATCCATTGTCTAAAAGGATGACAATTAAAAACGTAATAATTACCCAATGTCATCATCCCAATACGAGCACAGGAGAGTTCCAGGTAAATATGTCGAATCCTGTAATTAGAACGGATACAGAACAAAATTATGTCATCGTAGATAACGATCTTGAAGAAAAAAATGGTCCTATACTCCGCATTGATATTGGTCCAATATCCCACATTTGCTGCGACAACAGTTGCTCCGGTGACAATATCTCAGAAGACAAAGAGTTAGGGTTAGGGTTGTCATTGGGTTTCCAGTTCTGAATAGGGTTGGGTATAGTGTTTGGGTTAGGGTTAGGGTTGAGGTGAGGGTTAGTGCATGAAATATTCGTCGGAGCAATGTCACCGGACAGTCAGAGTACATCGGTCAAAATCCCGATCAAAATATTGGTAAATACGAACCAAACTATTGGACAAAATCAGCCCAAATAGTGTTATTTTGTGCAATATACTTGTGAATACAGGCAAACATAATTTTGATTTTAATATTCATGCTAGAAAGAAGTTACCCACAACCACGCCTCAAAAATGTCGCCTGCGGGGGTATGGCGCCACGGCGCCCTCCTTCGGCATAAAATTGTGTGTTACTCTTTCGGAATAGGCCTCTAAACTGGTCTTACAAAAACAAACATTCAGGGTCATCGAACCCCCCCCCCGGGGGGGGGTCGATACATAACATACCGTTTTGCACCCTCCCCAAATAATTGACAACTTGAAAAATTCATGAACATAATGTAAGAATATGTTTAAAAAGCAGTGCAAAGGCACTACAAAAAAAGAAGTATTCGTGCCCCGTTTCCAGCATTTGGACTCTAATGGGGCGCTGTTCCACACTTCCCTGGCGGCTTGTTTTAAAAGGTCGGGTAAGTTCGGGGTAAGTTTCGGGTAAATTCCGCGTGAATGTCCGAAGCTAGTCAGCCAATTTTTCATTTGGTGTCTTTCAAAGAACAAAGCTAACAAGAAATCACACTAGTGATAAATACAAAGTAGAGATCCATAAAAGGTAAGATATTTGCATTATTAGAAAGACAAAATGCCACTGAATCATCACATCAATACTACAACATACAATTTTGATGACATCGTCTCTCGAAAAAAAAAAGAATTCTAGACCCCTGTTGGAAGGTCCAGTTTTTTGCAGAAACTTAAAAACGCTACCAAATTTGCCGATTTTTTTCGTAAATAATTTCAAAATTCTCTCTCGAATTTCAAATAGAGAGTATCTGTTAGAGTAATTTTTGGTCACTCTTTCGGTTCGTGCTATCAGATTTTCACCTTCTTTTCTAGTTTTTGATACATGGCCCTGTGCGCGAAGTTTGGATCTGCGCGAAGTTATAACTCTGCCAAATACAATGAGCGGGCCGCGCCGGGGGCGGGGGGGGGGGGCGGCTAAAGCATGTCAAGCTTACCGATCTGTTACAAGCCCGTTGCATTGCGCATAGCTTATTGTATAGATGTGATTTCTTTGTTAGCTTTGTTCTTTGAAAGACACCATAGGAAAAATTGTCTGGCTGGGTTTCAGACATCCACGCGGAATTTACCCCAAACTTACACGGAACTTACCCGACCTTTTATAACAAGCCTCACAGGCAGCATTTCATTTCCGCATTACGACTGAAAATAGCCGGCGACGCTTTGTTAAACGACAAGGATTATTATTACCAGAAATGATATTTCGGGTTAAAAAAACGAGCTACCATGATTCCCCAATGGACTACCTGTGTCTGTGATAAGGTCTAAACAATAAGTCTTTAAAAAATTGCGATTCAAAATGTGTTTTGAAAAGTGAAAATTATAGCGCGACCATCAAGTCCCCCCCCCCCTAGATTGCTGTGTTGCAGAATTTTCGTAAGCTGACAATAATTTATGTGCCAGTTTTTATCTGTACATATTTTGCGATTGACAGGGTATGGTGTTTATATGTCCATTCATCACTGTCAGATATGTCAGATAGCAAGGTTTGACAATTTCTTAAATATTACAATGGCTTCCACAGGTTACACAGGTTGGCCCAAATAAAAACGCAAAATGTCTTTTTTGTTGTTTTGGTTTTATTAGTGAGAATTTTTTTTAACCAAATGATGGTCATTGATTTTCTGTAAGCCGTTTGGATCCTACGAACATCTTTCTGAGACAATGTCACTTCCCAAATTTGCTGAATTTTCACCTCCACCGATCCTCAGAACACCGAGACATTCTGCCATATAGAATAATCTAAACGCAGACAAAGCGCAGGAATGTCCTCGCTTTGATAAAAATAAAGGCAATGTGAGGAATTGTGGTTTGTCTGCCCGGCTTATTTTATGGCACGCAACGACGCGAGAATATTTCGGTTTCCGGGGATCGGTGGAGTTGAAAAATTAGCAAATTTGGGAAATGATATTGACTCAGAAAAACGGTCCTAGGATCCAAACGCCTTACTATATAATGATAATGGTATCATTTTTTTGGAAAAAGAATCTTCTAAACCAAAGGAAAAAACCCAATGACCTTTTGTTGATCATGGTGAAGAAGAAATTAGCGATAATCGCAGGTGTTTCATTCTTTCTGGGCCACCCTGTATGGCGTCTTCAAAATTCAAAATTACTCGCAACTTTAAGTTTAGTCCAGTAAATTTGTTTTTGATTCAGTTGCAATACTTTTAGCTTTTTTTTAATCACACTTTTCTGAGTTTTTAAACCTGTAATTTGTGATTTTTTTTATTTCATCATTAAACAATGTTTAGTTCATATTGTTCATTTGGATTTTTTTATTCAAGAATTTTGTTATCAGAAACTTCTTTTTGTTTGTGACAATTATTTTAAGACTGTACATACATTTTAACTTAATAGGCTTTTAAATTGATTCATTATTCAATTGCGTCATGTATTTTAACTCTGTACACCGTTCTACGCTGCCGCACTGTTTATGCCCTTTCATGTAAATGTGCAGTCCAGCTGCATTAGCTGCCAGACAGGCCCTGAATAAAACCATATTGAATCATCTAAGACAGAGTAAGGGATTTGCATGTCAGAAAACGGTAAAATGAATGAAATCAGCTCAAATCGTTCACAATGTGAAGTTTAGTATAAATAAACACCTGTCTTAGAACCTTTGGGTAGAATACGTAGTTTGGTGAAAATCTGGACAATTAAACTTCAAAATTTACAGTGACGTCGACGTGCACCGGCCGTTCCAAAATTGTCCGCTCAGCCGCTAGCCGAAGGTCGCGCGGAGTTTAGCTGGTTTAACCAATCAGTGTGCTCCACTGGTCTTGCGACGGTACACATAACCGCGATTCGCAATTTGAGCAAAATTTAAACTCACGGAAAGAACAACATTCTGGTAACATGTCGTTATTATTTTTTTTTCATAAAACTTCAAATTCATGACGTATGGATCGCAAACTTTCAACACACCATTTGTAAGTAATAAACTACCGTTAGATATTGATAATGAAGGGAAGTAATGGACTTGCAAATCCCTGACACAATCTTAAATGACGATAGAGACTGTTTTATGACATTTATTTAACAATAACAAACCTATACATCTCACTATTTTATAGGCATCGTTTTACAGAGTCTCCAGCTATTGTAATATTGTCTCTGATAAGGTCTATCACATGAAGCCCTGAAATATGTGCAGTTCAAAGTGATCATTAAATGTTGTTACTGTTACTGCGCCTTTTAACGATTCCGTCTGAAATACGAAGGCGTTTGTTTATTGAAGGTCATGGTCCAATGTCCTTGTTTTCACAGCAAATACAAGTATCACATGACTGCACAACGCATTCTTGCCTGTGTAGATTACAATACACTTTGCGATGCATAAAACTAACGAAAATACTTATACGAATGCCTCGGAAGTGAGTCATTCTTACAGCCAGTACGTCGAAACTTTTGAATTCTCCCTCAAAGCACAAAAACCTCTATGAGACTAATTAATTTTCAGGACAAGAAACTGACATGGAAGGAAAGAGTTTGACTCATTTGATCGGTCATGGTGAAATAACCGACGTCGACCAATTGAAGAAGTTCTTAGATAACAATGACGAAGGATTCAACATCAATGAGACGGACACAGAAGGAAGGACGGCATTAATGGTCGCCTGCCGAGAGCAGAGGGTGGACATCGTCAAGGAATTGTTGACCAGAAAGGCCGATCCTAACCTGGCTTGCAGTAAGGATGGTAATACGGCCTATCACGTTCTCTGCGAAGCACATCAGCTGTACATTGCTCCAAGCTTTGATAACCTCAACAACGTGAACTTCAACACTCAAAACACAAAAACGAGTGATTCTCAACTTGATATCACCAAATTACTTGTGGATCATGGTGCGGTACAAAAGTATAATGCTATGGAGCTATCACCTGTGTTCTGTGCTGCCTTACACGGCAAAAACGAGCTCGTTGAGCTGATTTTAAAGGCGGATTCTTCAGTTTCTAAAATAGATCATATTCATGTACTGGAAATACTGGGCTCCGCAAAAGCTTTGTGTGGCCTTAGAGATCTTCCTCTTGTTGCCGGCGTCGATTGGCGTCAGACAATGGTACTGAGTTTTAAAGATCCAAAAGTTTGGCGAGATCTCACAGATTACCCCGTTGATGCTGTTTATGATAATTTCCATAAGGCAATGGAGCTTCGTTTTGAAGATCCAAACAACGTCGTCCATAAAGATGTGCCACCTGGAAAAGTTTATCGCAGTCACGCTGAATGCACAACTCTGAAAGAGTTGGCAAATATCAAGGGGAATTGGTCTTTGCTGCAAGCAGAAGCTATCCTTATGCGTGAACGAGTCATTCCTGATCAAATAAAGTTTGAGTATCTGTGGAGATATGTTTTCGATGACCCTGATGACTGTGTTTTGAACGATATTCGAGACCTAGAGGACGTTATTAATCTGCTGAAGACTTCGAATGAACTTTCGTGTAACCACCTTCAATACTTTCTCCGAAAATGTCTAAAAACAAGCAGATCTTTCAAAAAAGCGGAGCGGTCAAGCACCCACAAAGCAGAATATGCTGAGGAGTTATTTCAACAAATTGTCAATATTCTGAACAAAATCAAATCCGTCAATCACAAATCACTTGAGAAAATCGCAGAATTTCTTGGCAGAATTACTCTCAACCTTATTTGGAGACCTGAAGAGACGATGGATGGCATATGTGCTTTACTGGAGACAACTTTTAGAGACCTACGGGGGAAACTGGAAGATAATACTCATGGTGTTGTTTCAACCATTTATGGCACCCTGAAAGAGTGGGCGAGAGAATGCCGGGATGATTGTGACACTGTGGACCGTGAACAAATTCTTCGCCGTATGTTATTCATGTCATTTGAAAACACTGATTACATAGATAAGGATGGAAATAATTTCCTACAGTTGACATTTCGAATTGACCCATGCGACTATCTTGATGTTGGAACTATGATGTTTAGACACGGCTGTTCTGTTAATCACCCGAACATTGCAGGAAAAACAGGTATGGATCTTGCCAGGAAGGTTTGGAACGCCCCTTGGTGTGAAAGTCCTCACAACATCCCTAAACACTTCGAGATGCTACAAAAGTGCTTGAATCTACAAGAACTGGCGGCTAGGACCGTGCTACGATACAAGATACCTTACCGAGGAGTCCTTCCAAAAAAGCTGTGTGACGTGGTTGATGGAAAAATGTTGATGCCATACAGTAGCGATGATAGTGACAATTCTGACGACGATGAATACAGGAATGATGATGATGATGATGATGATGATGATGATGATGATGATGATGATGATGATCGGGCTGAAGATGAAGACGAACCATATCATGAACCGGATTTTCCAACCGGTTATTAAATAGAACCTTGACGGGGTTTCGATATATTAGTGAGTTCAGAAAACAAGGTGATCTATACAAAATACTTACATCCTCCTGCGGGCTATGATTAATTTTGAGGGAGAAGGGAAATTAATTTTGATTGTGTTGCCAGCGATCAAAGAAGCCTACCTTGTGTAAATTCCTCTCAACCCTTTCTTGAACAAATGTTTTTCATTTCGGGAAACATTCTATAGACATGAATACCGTATGACGTGATATTACGCGTCGTGTCCCAAAATAATAATGTAATGTTGTAAGAATACTCTAAACGTTATGGAAATTTCTCAGTTCATTGCCTTATTATCTATAGGCTTCAAACCCATAAACAAATCAAGGTTCATTATACCCCACCCCTGTTCCTGGTACGGTAGAACGTAACTATGATAGTACTAGCCCCTCTTCCCGTAAAAGTGGCACAATTGTGATTTACTCTTCTGTTGTTAACTCGAGATTGAATCAAGCAAATTGAACAAAACAAACATCATTTGAAAGCTAAGACTTTGCTCTTGCCAATGTATTCAAGGTAATGAATATGGAAAAATAAAAGAAAACCCTAACCAACTGGTAAAACAAAACTTATCTATACATTGGTTTCCACTACATATGAAGAGTTTCATAGCAAAGGTCAAATATCCATTATTGGCAAACTGAGATAAGAAACAGACCTTTTGCTGTGCAAATATAGAGCATGGTAGAAATCTCAACCTAGGTTAAATGTTTCAATGTAATGATAACATTAAAGTGGCAAATTTACCTAAATCTACGCACGATATATGGCATTTTACCAAAATT